>JAHZMT010005031.1:0-13791 GCA_027743785.1 Sinhomidia bicolor
TTCATACCTGCTGTATGTCATATAATGCTGTTTCATAAATTCTATAGAAATGTTAAGTTCAATTTTGTAAATAGCACTTTATGAAGGAAGGCAATGAAGTGAAAAGTAAAAGTGCAAAATAATTTCTTATCACAATTCACTTTTACACGCTTGCTCTTTGTATTTGAATTTGCTAACAGAAACTGTTCTAAGCATAAATTGCTCTCATATTGGTTATGATATACGGTGAGATAAATACGCAGTACGTTTAAGACTATGCGTTAATTTGAGCAAATTTGAACAGGTCGTGAGTTTTCTTCATAATAAATTAGCTTCTGACTGCATGTCATGTTTGAATATTTGATCCAAATAACTTTATGATACCTTTTGAAATTACTTAAATTGTAGATTATACACGTAAGTACTGACAAGAAGATACACTTACAATTATCGCAGGAATGAAATGATATTTTTATACTTAAAAGACCACTAACATGTGTTAATAAATTAATGTGTAGAGAAGCCCCTACATAATTTGTATAGTTTTATTTGAAACTTTACATCTGGTCCTTTTGTAAGTCAAGATGGAACCTGCTAACATTACTCACAGAAATTTATGTTAATAATATCATTATTATTCGTGCAGGACAAGTGTACGGTAAAAGATGACAGTGGCCAGATCTGAAGTTTGGTTAGACTCTTGAATTTTATAAGCCATTACTTGAGATATGATTTGTACTTGGCAAAAAGTTTAACAGCTTCGTCATGGACTGGTTTATCCTAGAAAATTACAAGAAACAAGATTAGTTTTCAAACGCAACACAACGGGGTTTTTTTTATAACTGGTCTTAAAAACAGAGTTATGCCCAACTTACACTACTGGAAACAACAGGCATTCCCACACACATGTTAAGCCAGTATGCTGCCTGTTCATAATTCTTTATAGCCACATAACATTTGGACATGTATAGTCTATTATCTTTCAAAATTGGTTTTCCAATCCTCTCTGACGCCTGAAAGTGAACAAGAGCCTCCTGGGGTGTGGATGTGGGTGGCGCTGAGAACAGTGTGGATGCCACTTTTCTTTCCACCCAACCAAGATTTGAGACTTCGTAGCAGAATCTACCTAAAAGATAATGTATGCTAGAGTCTTTGGAAGGATTCAGTTGTACCGCTCGATCCACGTGCTCTTTGAAAATGAATCCATTTTTTATTCTTTCGTTTATTGAAACAAAGTCGCCCTTGCTGCCAAGTGTAATAGCGTACCACTTATGTGCGTTGGGTGATTTGTCGTCTAATCGAAGTGCTACTTCCGCTCGAGAATAACCCTTGAATGTTAAGCTTTTCTTCATTTCATTATCGCCTACTTGACCGGCTGCTGCTGCCTCCATGTGGGTGGCCTTTGCATATCGCCACCAAAAGCCGCAAACGTTTCCCATCTGGAAATGCCAGAGTATAATATATTTAAACAGTCACTGTTTAAATTAACTAATTCTAAGACCCGTATTCTTGTACCTTATCCTCATAACTTTGGAGACGAATAAATGCTTCATGCTGTGAGCTAGCGTCACCGTCGAGTAGTCTATCAACTTCTTTCAAAAAGTCGTCAATCCAACTAACTCCACAGGCACCATCTCCTCCACTACTGGCCGCGTTACCTATACTTCATGCACAATAATTTACAGAAAAAAATAAAATAAAAAAACTGCTGACGCTTTTATTGTTAATTTGTTTTATGATTGATGTAATACTTGCTGACTTATACCTAGAGCAAGCTGACGTTCTAATTCCTCCCCCTCGGATTCACTGGAAGCTGTAACGTACTCATCATCATCAGCTGTCTCATAACCGTCCCTAAACCTTACTGTACGTCTCATACCACTAACCACACCACTTAGTGAGTTACTTCTCCTAGCCAGACCCCCTATACTTCTTCTAATCTCGCCCTGATTGCCAGTACTGCTTCCTGGAGTACCATTACCCTCCGCAATGCTTTGATTAAATCTGTCAACATCCTTTCGTAAATTCTGGACTTCTACATTGAGCACCGACTGGATTTGAAAAATGTGATCAAACTTCTTCTTAAAATAGAAAAGGTAAACGGACCCAGCCCCAATTACGGCTCCAACACCAACCAAACCGAATGCCGAAAGAAGAACAATTCGATTTCTCCAAAAGTTTTGAATCACTCCTGTCGCTTCAACCGACGTCATGACTAATTTCCTGTTGTAGTCCGGAAGATCCTGATTTTAATGATTCAAACGAACGTCCAAGCAAGCTTTCACAACAGCGACTTTCCACAGACAGTCCTCGGGAAAACTTTTTCTCTGTCTCCACAGAAAACCTAGCATATAAATTTAAAGATAAACAGACTATTTTTTGACTAACTTATAATTACATTTTCTTCTAGCTTACCGTTTACCACTTTACCACCAACGCCTTGTCACAAACTTCAGTTGAGTTCCTCAATTAAGTTAGGTATTTATTATTTCTTGTCATAAAAAAAACCTGTAAAATTCACTCTACATATTTTCTCCAAAGTCGACTTCCATGGCTTCGTACTAATAACAAGCTCATTTTGTTAAATCTACCTTCTCTGTCGGATATTTTCATTGAATACAAAAATCAATTTCGACATGTGTCTTTCGCAATCGACGAATTGGTATTATTGGTATATTGGTATCAGGCAACGTAGGATTAAATGAACGATATAATATTTCTTGTGTGTAAATTTGAGCAAACAAACAGTATCGCACCTTAAATACACAACTAGGCATTTATTATATAAATTATTTGTACAGCCGCAGTCTGTCTAGTCTGGTCACATCAAAATTGATACTTCTCTAATCATATCATCATGACCATATTGATATGATCATCTCGTATTTTGACTTTTGTGTTTGTATAAACGATGAAGTGAAACATGTGTTGCGTGTGAAACTCTGTGAAGAAGATGAAGAGGGTATTGGGGTATATTACCAAAAGGGGTATATTCAACATAGTACGTACACCAGCTCTTATTATTACCAAATGGTCTGTCCGTAGTAGTCCGTCTTACCTCAGCTTCTTCGCTTATATATTTTTATGCACCATAAATTGTAATAAAAAATGCAAGTGTAAGTGTAACTGTATCGCATCATGATAAACTGTAACTGTAACTGTATGAAAAATTGTAGCAGGTAGTAACATTTTATTGCTAAATGCGAAATAATGTCTTAAAAATATACAATACATAGCTCAAGTCAAGCTATGCATGTGTACAACCATACTATTTAATTTTGCAAGTATTTTGCAGCTTCTCTTCCGTATTTGTTAGCGTGTGTGTATGAATTGATGATGGATGATGATTTGATGATATAACGATCTAGATATGCATAGGCTATAGGTATGAAATGATGGCATAACTCGTCGTCCTTTTTAATACATTCTTCTCTTCTTTACATTCGTTACTTAACTTATGATGTTGTGAAGAACTATGAATTAGAAATGGGAAAAATTAACCATAATTCATTTAATAATTCAGTGCAGGATATGCCGTGCTCGCAGTCTATATTTTATTCGCATGTAATGCCACAAGTACAGCTGGATGGTTACTGAATTAGCATTAATTTTGTATGAACTGTTTAAAAATACATACTTTGAATAAATAGTGTTGATGTTAAGTAATATTTTTATATAAGTGATGCATACATTAACTTTATTCATGATACCGTGCGTTTCTTCTTCGTGCATGCGTTTATATATTTAGGTATTTAATTCTCTTACACAAAGAAAAACTCAGCGATTCCACAACCAGATTCATGATAAGATTCCAAAGGAAAATCTATGCCGTGAGCGGGTCTTATTGTGTATGCATTCATAGAACAGTTTTTTTGAGCAATTTCGGATTGCGAAACAAGTGATTATGAAAAATTCGGACGCTTTATCAGATTTTACACTATTCCAAAACTAAAACCAATTGGTTTAGTAGTTTTATGTATGTAGTTATAATAGAGGGAATGGAGGGTTGCGACACAGCTACTTAAAAATCGTAATGATATTAAAATAAGTGTATGCAACAACTTGAAAAAGTCCATAAGCTTGCATTTAAATAATATGGCATACATTGTGGTATGTACTTTATTGTCAAAACTTGTAGGTAACAAAGTCAGAAGCATGTCAATACAAACTTAACAATATTGTATATTAAAATTAAAGGCTATCATCAGCAACAATCAATAAGTAATTATTGTATATACCAGATGCATTAACAAAATTTTCAAACAAAACAAGTAGCAAGCAATAATTATTATTATCATTTAAATAATTAAAACAAAATAAAAAGACACACTATGCTATTATAATATTTAATTTAAGTTGTCTTGAGTAGGCCCTCATACTACACTACGTACCACTTGTGTCACCAAAGACCTTTGCAAAGAATTTGTCTCCCCAATAGGCGATCATTGGATTGCGTTCCATTTGTTTCAGCATTACATCTACAGTATCAACGACCCCCTTTGGAAAATATAAAATTTTTCTTCCAGTTTCCACCAGCTGAGTTATTTTATTAGCCAAGTTATCTTTGTCATTCAATAACTGGTTTGTGGCAGGTTCCTCTGTTTCAGCAATTATTCCAGTTCTGGGGGAAGTGGGCGGTGCATGTGGTGAAGGGGTTGTTGGAAGAAGAATTTGGGCATGGGAGCCGGATGGAATGGACGCTGCCTCGAGTAACCCTCCAGCAATAGGTCCATGTGATGACTCATGCAAAGAACTTGGTGAAAATCCAGTGTAGCGTGGGATTGGAGAAGATGCAAAAACTGATTGGGAAGGTGACGGAGGACTTGGCAAAAGCAATTCACCTTTAGCTAGAGCATTCGCAGCAGCTTGGGTGGCTGCTGCGACGCTGCTAGCGCCGGAGATAAGACTTGCCGTGAACTGTGCTAAAGAACTGATTGGTGCTGGTGGTTGGGTGGCGAAAGGATGATGAAATTGCTGTTGGAAAAGTTGAGAATTAAAGTTGGCACTAGGTGCCTGAGATGGAGATGGCCGTGGTGGTGGTGGTGGAGGTTGTCGAGTAGTGGGAGCTTGTTGGATGGGGGGAGTGGGTGAAGGTGGGGGTGGTGATGAAGGGCGGGCATAAGAAACTTGTGAATGCTTTGTCTTTTGAGGCTGTGGAATCACAAATATTGGAACCACTTGTGGTTTTTGGGTGGAATAATACCGTTGAGGATTTTGTGACTGATGATGCAGTACTTGTTGTTGTTGTTGCTGCTGTTGTTGGAAAAGCTGTTGTTGAAATTGATTCAAAGACATGGATTGTAACGGAGCTGCAATCGATTTAGGTTGCTTCACTTGACCAAGTGACAGTTTTCCTTGGGGGTTACTGGAAGAGTATTCGTCATGCTGTAAAGGATAATAGCTGGCCGATATTACTGCAGGCTGATGCCGAGGCCCTTGTTGAGGATACTCCAGGTGCTTGTTGAATGCCAAAGTTAAATCATCATCTTGTAGTTGATAATTCAATGGGCTAATTTGACTCTTATCAAGCTCATAGTCTTGTTGATACTTTCTTTGACTTTGTATCGATGAAGGACGGATCTTTATCGTTCCATCGGATAGTGGAGTGCCTCCGTCAATCAAAGTGACACTTTCAAGAATTTCCATGTCATCTTGTTTTCTTGTCGCAGCAATTGGATTCCTAACGTGCACACGAGGATAGCTACTACGACGACGTTGATTCAACAGTCGTTTTCTCTGTTGTCTACGTTTACTGGCCAACGTTTTCACTACACTGTCATGATACTTTGAAGCCAAAGCTCTTCCAGGTGGCGTGAGTCTTCCCCTTGGGATTCTTATTTTACTTTTTCCCCGAATTTCCGGAATATCGTCCCCACTCATCATAAGATCCTTTCCTTGGCTTTCACTAGCCAAGAAATGATCTGTAAGGGCGTCAGTGAACCCACGCTCTGTCCAGAAATCCGATAATACAGAAGCCAATCTGCTAGATCTGTCATTGCTATCCGTTAAGCTGCTTACAAGTTTTTTCCTAGGAAACGAATTCACTCCTACCACTGATAGAAATATTACCAAAACTCCCAACAATGCCACTATTAATTTTGCCATTTTTTAAAACAAAATTATATAATTAACAAGTCCTTAAATCTGTAAAAATATGCAAAAAAATTTGAAACAATAAGTTTCCATGAAAATTTTATTGCATTTTCTTTCAACCAATTTTACTTTATCAGCACACCACAGAAATCAACAACAATACTTGTGTTTTGAGCTTTCACATTTTCCACCTTGACCATTCTCCACTCACCAGCTACACTTTACTGCTTCCGGTCAAATGTTGTGGTGAACTGATCATTTTGATGATGACAAACTTCTTGATGAGAAAAACAACATCAACAGTAAAAAAAACCCCATTACATAATGCATTATATACATACTCATTGGCCTTTTCAAAATATCAAATGGAGAAAGTATCCATCAATAATAACCACTTTTGCATGTCATTGTGCTTTTTTAACCTTTTATTATTATTGCAGCAGACGAAGTACCTTATCAGCTCTTAATTTACATATTATGAATCCTACCTACACATAAACTTGGTAGGCATATTCACTTTTATTATTGATCATTACCATTTTCAAATACATGCATGCACACAATATTGTGGAAGGAAGAAACGAGATTGCGTTAAATTAAATGGTCAATGTTCGACATTGACGATAGTTTTTGGCACAGTCGCATTTGTAAAATACAAAAAGTGCTTCAAAAGTCAAAAACATAATATGATGATGTAACGTGTAACAGCAACAGCGTTCGTCGTCGTCATATAACCAACATAAGAAAATAATTGCAAGCCACAGGCAGATAAAATAAGAAAGTTGGTAACTTATTAAGCAAAAAAGGTATTGCCTATTATGCAGTCAAAATCTTTAGCAAAAAAACGACAAACTGCAAAACAAGAAGGAAGATGCAATTGCTACTGCTGCTGCAGAGTGCATCAAAATCAGCATAGTAATCATCGTGAGTCATGACACGCTTATCAGTAACATATAATAATACTATGTTTTCGTGTGTATGTTGGAGTGATTTTTTCCAACTGCAAATTGATTTTTTATATTGAAAAGTAGGCAAAGAGGAAGTGTACATAATCTTGTGACACAAGACTTGTGCGTATATTTATTTTGTATTCCTGTGCAGCATTTCAATTTGCAGTAATCGAATTAATTTGTCAAAAGTGTGCACAGAAGAGCACGTACTCTTTCTGGGAAACATTTTGAAAAACAAAAAAAAACTTTTACATCAAAGTCATCCTGCAGTTAGAAAAAAACGTTTTACTTAATAGACTATAATATATCACAATGACTTTTGAAGCAAGGTTCTAATAAGTTGTAGTATATAGGTAATTACATTATACAAATGCATAAATGTGCAAACCGCAGTTGTTCGTAGTTACGCATATTATTGGCGTACCACAGAAAACTACAGATGACAGTTAGTATTTTTAAAAATTAGTAATTGAATATAAGCAGAATATAACACCACCTTTATTTATTGTACTTAATGTTTTGAAAACAAATTTATGTAATTTTTCGATACATTTTTTGGTTGTGGTGATTAATGAGTGGTTCATGATGCTGTGGCACTGTAGTCTTCGAGGTGTCGATTACTGTTACTTAACATCAACAAAAGGAAAAGAGGAAGGAGGAAAATCCCTTTTTCATCTTTGACTATGAGAAGCTACAGTTCACAAATGAATAATAAATAAATGAAAAGGCGGAAAACAAAAATAACACTAAAAATTTGTCTTTCGTGTCTTTGTGAAAAAAATCTACGAAAATTAACTTAACTATTAACTCTTCGAAAAATGCGCTGATTGCAAACTACAAAATGATCATAAATGAACATATCTAGACTCTATTCATTCAGAAAGTTTATTTGTGACACGTCGAATAATTCAGTGTTTTTTTATCCTGCTGGGTGCATGAGGGTGCAGAGAGGACGTGAACGTGACGCTATGATGCTGCATTAAAAGTTGTATGGTATCGTGATTATGACTATTAAGCGTTAATAAATTATAATCATAACGCATAACGGTTATACATTATAGTGCGTCAGCTTGCACTTTGGATTAGTAGTTATGTTATGCTTTCATCAATTGGAGGATTGCTGTAAATTGTAATGATAGTGAGCTGCATGCACATGCAGAGAAGTTATAAGGTAGAGGAGGAGGCAAATTCGCAACATGACGGCAAATCATTTGGTCAACGCTCAAAAAGTTGTCATTCAAGATTTTCCTCATTCAGTTTTTCATTTCACGTGCAACGCGTAAACAACAATAATAACAAAAGTGAAGATCAACGCTACGTTTCATAAACGTGCCAACATGGCTAGAGCATGCATGTGATTTAATAATATCGTTCATCACAGCAAGTAAAGCAAATAATAAAAATTGTAACAACTGCAAATTTTATGACAGTTCCTACAAATTTTAATGCAAAGTAAAGTAAAGTTGTAAAGTTACTTAACTAAATAAATCAAATGTCAATATTAACTTTTATTCATTTATAGACCTACGCAATATCTTCATTTATCTTCTACTGATGATCCAAAGAGAATTTCACTGTAAATGAAGTTCAACCTTATTGAAAACTATGTATAAAAAGTCAAATGAAGTAATCATGAATAGGTAGGTATTTAACCATAACCATATACCTCTCCACATATAATATATGGATTTGTCAATATTGATTGATCTGCAATAAAGAATTGAATTGAATAACTTCTGCACGTAAGACAAAAAATTATGGGTACTAGTACTGACAAAGAGTATACAGATAAAATATAGTACAATAAATACATTAAGTTAATGAAGCTTACAATATATTTTCTGTAATGGGAAAAATATGTGCCACACGTTTTATGGAAATCCTTTATCCAAAGAAAGTACTCATTGGTAAGCCAATTTCTACTAAAGCAGCACTGCTTTTATTCATGGATTTAATGTATACACCTCATGATAAAAATATTTTTTTCATTTCATAGATTTCTCTACGCTACTCTATGGTAATCCTTCACAAAAAGTTTCGGCTTCGTTCCTACAAAATTCACAAAATTGACTTGTTTTCTTTATCAAAATAGCTATTACCTGTTTTCAAATTTCAATTTTTAACATTTCTCTTGAAAAAGCATACGGAAAGTCTGCGAAAGCTCGAGATCTAAATAAATATCTATCCTTTTAGCCGTTAAAATGAACAACAATAAAATTGACTTTTTTTAAATAAAAATCCACGGAAACCTTCTGTGATTTAACCTGCGCAGCTGCGTAATTTGATCTGAGAGAAGGCGATCGACTTTTTTTGAGCAAATGCATGGCATCATTTCTAATAATTTGAAATCCATCTTAGGCCCAATTAAAAAAAATATCGTCTTCAAAATTTCACATCAAATTTCCCATGTTAAATGCATAAGGTTTCCATGAATTTTTTTCAAAAAAGTCAATTTTTTGAATTTTTCAGGAACGAAGAGCCAGTCACAACCGAAACTTTTTGTAAATACATGTAGTTAACTTATTAAGACTTCCTGTATGATCAAGCTTGAAGCCCTTCTGGCTGAATCAGTTAACGTAATTGCATCGTAGGTGCAGTAGTAGAGATAAGAAAACAAAATGTCAAAATTTGAAATCTACGTACCAGGGTTTTTGCTGGGTCATTTTTGCTAAACAATGCTAAAACGTGCTATTTACAAATTTAGGTAAAGACCTCGCTTTGCTTTATAAAAAGTAATTAAAATTATTGTTGTATATCAGTTTATACTTACCAACAATTTTACAAAAATAGGAAAACGCTATCAGACTTTGAGTCTCAGACCAAGAGAAAATGTAAAGGTGTAGAACAGAAAAATTGCAGTCATGAATGAATATTAATGTTGTGATCTCTCTAGATTATAATGTTAAATGTAAGCAACATCAGTTAAAAGCAGAAATAGGCTAGAAATAACTATTAGAAATTTTAAAAAAATAATATTTATATTTTTTCTAAAATTCGCAATTTGTCGCCACCCGACGCATCTACTTAGTCGCTGTAGTTTGCTTTAGATGTCCTTTTAATTTTAAACTAGTCGAGATAACTTAAATTGTGAAATAATTGGTGAAAGTTCATGTGTGATGAATGAAGTTGTCAACTGCCACCACTGCAGCCGCCGCATCCTGCTTGTAACTAGTAAGTAGGCTAAAAAGTTAAATACGAAGACAAGATGGAGTTAAAATATATGTATAAGAATAACGTCTTCTAATCTAATTTGTGGAAGAAAAAGCATACGATGACGTCACTGAATTAAAAAGTAAATTAGAAAATCAGACTCAATACCGAATACCGACATTTAATGATGTTTCGGAAAAAAACACGCATTACTTGTTCAAAGTTCAAAGCGTCCTATGATTGTTTCGGAATCCAAACGTTGGAAGACATTTTTCTTCTACGTACGGACGTCAATGCAAAGTAGATTGGATTATGAATAATTTGCTTCGCATGAGTAAAGTTTAAATTAAGGCTTTCTTTACAAACAACTTTAATATTTAGTATCATTTTTATTACGAATTTTTATCATTATTACAACACAACACGTTCTATAATATTTTATTCTTCGAGGAAAATACCCATTTTTTATTCTTGTGATGTTTTCCAAAGCACAACTACAAATTCAAACTACAAACGCGTTATCTTCATGTTTTCCTTTTTATATAATTTGTTATTGTACAACATTGTATGCTGAATATGATAATTTTCATTTCATATTATTAACCTGGAATCTATCTATTTTATTATAATTTTTGCAGCTTACAACTATTATTTTTCCATGTGTCAACTGTCAAAATAGTTTCGTGAATTACTGACATACTCAAATCAGATTTTAACTTTTATATATTATATAATATGAAATATTTAAACACCCCATATTTAATAATATTCACTTACTGTATATGTTTTAACGACGCTTCATCAACCATACATGAAATCCCTTTTGGAATATAATTCAATTTTTCTACAAATAAATGCACATATTTACCGCCATACTTTCTACAAACTAAATGGAAAGAATGGCCATTATAATCCAGTTATAAATTTTTTCTTGATCAAATAAAATAAATCACAATAATCTTTTAACTTAAAAACCTAAAAATCATTCGCACATTTTCACATATTCTCCTTACGTTATTTTGACTATTTTTCAAAATCAATTCCCCAAGAAAAAAAGTTTCTTCTTGACTCGCATTCTTCCTAAGACTTTAAATCTAAGTACTTAATAACACATTCATTACTATCATTAACGATGATAATGACTTACATCCTAACAGTCTTAACATGATAAAATATAGTTTTTTTTATGTTAACGAACGACAATAATAATAACGCAACGATACTAATTTGGAGCCAGTGCATTCCATCAAGGAAGACAGCCCTCGGTCAGAAACGTTGGCGCTGACATTATAGTAACGAAGTAAAATTGCGAAGCTAATTAACGTTTACCATTTAAACATAAAGCGACAATACGTAAATAGGTAAGTATGAGAAGTTACAGTTAACAATTGTTTATTTTTCAATAGAAAATTTACAGTTCGTTTCAGTATTACATACCACCAGATCATTTTGAAAACGATTTCAAATGATAAAAGCAGTTGGATTCGTAGTAGTTAATAATTCGTCCGAAATTACTATTCATTCGGAATATACTTATACAAGTTACAAATTTTGTGCTTGATTTTAAAGGAAATTTAATAATTACATAATTATTTTTGCTAAAAGAAAATTTAACGTTAATAATCTTCTAACGTTTGCATTCTATAATCCCTGGATTTTCCTCGAGAAACACTTCTTGCCTTAAAGTTGCATGCATTCATGTACTGCCTTTCAGATTTTGCCTGCTTCGCTCCAACACCACCATCATTGACAACTGGTTTTGGGGCACCAAGTTCCATGATATTCCGGACCAAAGTATTTTCAATGAGATGACGATTGATTCCTGCACCGACTACTTGGCAAATAGCGTCGTATTGTTTCTTCTTGCCCCAGGTGTCAATCTCAAGGACTTCCCCAACACCAAATTTCATTGGGGCGCCAGGGGGACTGCTACCATCCTAAAATATGTATAAAAAAGGCACGTTAGTATTACAACAACGAATAAAAATCAGCTTTGGTATTAGACAAAAGGTACACATTAACTATGAGAGTTGCTTTCTTACCTCAACTGCATGCAAAAAGTCGCGGAAACTGTGCCTTTGTTGTCTTCTATCCTTCTTGGCACGATACTTGTGTGATTCCACAGATAACTCTCTCAACTTTGCAATCAAATCACTCATACTTGTTTTCTTGTTGGTACGATGTCCATTGACACTAGAATCTGCATCACTGTCTTCTCCAGCGGAATAATCAGTGTCCTCTTCGCTATCCTCCACTGTCAATCCACACAGATCCACGAGCACAGCCAAAGCTTCTCCAGCACTCAACCTTACTTCCAAGTCGGGTTGATCCAACAGACTTTGCAAACTGGAAATCCAGCGATACACACGTCCATTGAGGTATTCCTCTGACATAAGTGTCAAAAGTAGGGACCATCCTGACATGGCAGCAGCAGCCAAAGCTGTGCTGCTGTTACCCGGAATTTTTGCAACTTTGTTGGCGCCCGACTGAGCAGAATTTTCATCTTCACTGGCCGTCCTTTTGTTTTTCATCCCAGCACCGAAAAGAGGCTCCAAAACAGTTATGATTTTCATCACATCGGTGGGGCAGCCTTCAGCAATGAAAGCTCCAAAGCAGAGGGCTTCACAACACTTTACCCGTGCAGCGACACTCGCTGTGTGATCTAACACCAGGCTTTGTAGGAATGGTTTCAATATGTTAAAATCTTCTGTGGCCATATCTGGATCAAACGCACCAATTTGCAAAATAGCCAGACTGTGAACGGTTGCAGCCATAGCTTGATCATTGCTTGAACCTCGCTTGAATATTTTCTCTAAATGATCTCGTAAAGTTTCCCGACGTCCTAATATCAAATCTGGATTGAAATTTTGACTGAGTAAGCTAATCAATGAGGAGAGGCTGGAGACCCGAACACTAGCAGACTTTTCAAGAATTCCGTCGATTGCTTCAGCAATTTTCTCTTCCATCGCCTCTCGACTTCCAACACCGAAAAGGGCAACGCCATCTTCATGTTCGTCACCATTTCCGTTATCGTCTACGAAAAAGTTCATATTTGGTTTTAAAAGCAACATCAGCATTGAATGGATATGTTTTAAAATATCCATATAATTGTCAAGAATAGACTCACAGTCATCGTAACTACCGCGTTCTGAACTCATACTGACCACACTTGCCGAATCACCATTCACAGAATCGTCATCTGACATACCGTAAGCTCCACGACGGGATTTACCTGTAAAACAACAATAAAAATTGTATGATTAGTAAAAAAATCTTTCATTTTAAAAAACCCCAATAATTTGTTAGCTAATTCAATATTTAATTGAACAAACAATCTCTAGTATTCACTTTTGTCCATTTCCTTCAAATTTTATGTTCTTTCATCATTCAAAATAAATTTTATTTAAAACTAATTGTAATTTACAAACCGTACAATAGCATATTTCATAACATTTAACCACCTACCACTAAATATGAACATGTATCATTATAAAATATTTTCTTTTTAGCATTCATAAAATGAGCAATGAAATGTAGTGTTCATGACTATGACCATGCAATATGCAAGGTCTTTTTGGTGTCTTTTTGTGATTGTAACAAAGTATCAACATTTTGTATA
>JAHZMT010005032.1:0-10552 GCA_027743785.1 Sinhomidia bicolor
TGTACGTATATATATTTAAACGCAAATAAATACTGTTGATGGTACCTAATTTCATTCAATTTAGCCATCATCCTCCTCAACAACAACTGCAGCAGCACATTTTTAATTATGGTTTTGTGCTTGAGTACCGATTACCCACCAAAAATTATTATTATTATTATTATTATGTACAAGATCATCGCTAAAGACCTGTACAAGCGATGCGTGCTGTTTCTTTTATATATTTTATTTTAATCCGTACGTACGTACGTGCAAGCATGATAATGTAGACGTGCGGGCGGATAAAATGATAAAAACAAAGTTTTGAAGCCGTGAAATATGCCTTCTTGGTCCTTTTCAATGCAATAACACGCTTGCCTTGCATTATTATCACCACCACCACCACACTATGTGTACTATACCGATTATAATGGTGATGACGACGGTGCCGCTGCACTATAATATATATATATATATATATATGCTTTGTTTAATCGCAAGTTTAAGGGAATCTACCTGCTTGCCTGTTAAAAAATACAAATAAACGTCTCACTAAACTCTAACCCTGCCATATTTTTTATGCAGTTTTATGGCAGGGTACAACAAAGATACAAAAAAATGTAACTAACGAACTATTGTGAAAGAAATTGTGAACTTCCTACCAAACTTGCACTTGATACCGTGCTGAATGCTGATCATCATCATCATCATCATCATGATCGTCTTCATGAATCACAAAAATTTCTGTGGGTTGGTATGTATGTCGGTCGCACACACCATAATATATAGATGAACCTTAAGTTGGTTCTGGCGTGGTGGCATGGCGGTGTGGTGCGGTGGTGGTAGGGCACTATTAAAAGAGTAACAGTGTGAAGAAATTATTCTCTTCCCACAGGCATATATATTTAGGATTTTAGATAGACATTTAAAGGTATTACTCTGCAATATTTTCTCTGCTGTGTGTTACCACCACTAAAGTAAAAAGTTTTTTTTTTAAATGTATATAAAAGTATATCTGTATGTACTTATTTTATATATGCACTTGATATATTATGCTAAAAATGGCAATGGCAATGAAGATGATAATAATGGCAGTAAGTCTGATCGGCCAAGCGTAAACAGTGTTCAGTGTTTAAGAATTAAAGAAGAAGAAGAAAAAAAAGAGAAGAAGAGTCTCAGCAAAATATATATAATATATGGTATACCTATAAAATAAAGTCCCTTGTGTTTTGTTTGTGTGCACTGTGCAGACAGTGCGCGTTGCTGCTGCTGCGAAAGAATCTCACTCAGATTCTGAAGGAGCTTTCAAAACATTTTCACTTTTTCATGCCTGAAAATGCATCATCTCGCCAAGACATCATGATTATTATATTATTATCGTATGTGTTATTTGGCAAAAGTTGTGCTGTCACCAACACGTTTACAGAGATTACTACTGCGTCAAGTATTGAAAAATCAAAAAATATTATCTTATTGCTAAAAGTTAATTATTATTTAACTTTGTGTACAAAAAAAAAAAGAACTGACCAACACTATCAGAGTATTTGGTTGGTAGTATAAAAAAAGATATTGTTATGTTGAAATTAAAACACCAAAAAGTGTTCAGTTATTTTGTTGGCTTGAAAAATTATCACAAATAAATACATAATAAAATAATGTGACAAAATGTTACTTAACATTATGACAGCCAATTAGTTTAGTGAAAGTTACCAATTTTGGCTACTTGTCCAATTAAAAAAAAGGAATCATGTAACAAATAAAGATATACAATTAAAAATATAGGGAAAAACAATGAAGAGAAGAAAAGAAAGACCGCCGTCTGCGACAGTTTGTGTTTCCAATAGTGTGCCTTATGAAAACAATTTGTGTTCTTGTTTGTATTATTACTGCTGCTGTTCCTGTCACCGTTGTTGTTGTTGCTTTTGCTGTGAAAATGTTGATAGTGATCTCGGTTGTTGCACTTGTTCCAGAAGAAATAATTCTACAAGAAATTGCCTTGTTCCATTATTTTCAGAGTTGAGAGGAGAGGAGTCATGCGACTCTTGCCTACAGTGTCCCTTATGGTGCTGACGGGGTCAGCATTGGCAATTATAAGGTATACCTCATACGACGACTCGTCGTCGTCACCTGTATCATCACCATACCTGAGCCAATCCGGTGACTCGAGAAGTTCGAGGAGCAGAAGAAGTAGTAGTGGAAGCAGCAGTAGCAGCAGCACAAATTCTAGTAGCAATGGATCGAGACAGAAGGAGGATAGCAGTCATAATTCCTCCCGGTATCTCCACCATCACGACGAGGAGGGCGAACAAGGGGGAGCAGGAAGTGGTTCCTTTTTCTCCCGTATTCAACAACGATTCAAGAGATCCTTTTTTAGTCATGACTCATGTAAGCCTAAGAAATCCTTACAAAAATATATATAATTTTCACTTTGGATTGGTCTATTTTTTATAGCCAATCTCATTTGATGGACTTTTCCCCGAAATAAAAAATAATAATAATGCTATATCATCGTCGAATATTATGAAGGATTATATATGTGTGTATGTGTAGAAAATCTGTATACAGACAGACAGACAGACCAACTTCACTACTTCTTCTTCTAGAGAGAGAGATGATGTGACGAGGACGTGACACAACAGCATGTACACGAGAGAGAGAGACAAAGAAAAAAATGGTTGTTTTTTTCTTGAGAACATAAATAATAACAGTAGGAGAACTGAACAAGCATGCTGAGATAAACAGCACAAAACAAAATTCTATTTTTTTTCTCTTACAAATTCCTTTTATTGAAGTTTCTTACGACACAAAATAATACAAGTAATAACATTTAGGAAGAAAATGACCTCGGTTGGACATTCATTTATACTACTTGTGACTACCGCTGCATGCTGCTGTTTCTAAACTATTTTATTATTATTTTTGTGCTACTGGCGATAATTCAAACTGCTACGAAAATACGTGATAATAATAATAATTTACTATTTATTTATTATTTATTTGTTTCTTTTCTCTGAAGCGCACAGTTTTGTTCATGTGTGCGTGTTCCGGGTGACATATGCGAGCGCTATGTATATCGTATCCGGAATGGTTTCAAAAATGTTTTTTTTGCTTTATGTTGAATTTGTTAATTGACTTTCCCAAGATCGGATCGGATTCAAAGTTATATGTAGAATATTTAGTTTAAACGCTTCTGCTCAACATTTCTTTTTTAATTAAAAATGCAAGGTGAGAATTTTGCACATCAGGCAGAAAATAGAATAATTCAGAATTAGGTACATAATATATAGGAACATATAGTATTACGCATAGGTAGGTACACACTCAGCTTATAAACTAGGTATTTGATTTCTATAATATGCATTGTGATGCATGCATACATACCACTGTCTCTTTTGAAGGTAAGACCACAAAAAAAGAAGAAGTATTATAATAATAACAGTAACAGTTTCAAAAGTACGTCATTTTATAGACATGATAATCACGGTCTTGGTCACATGGATGAACTTGTTAGGTATATATTTGTGCAGCCAGCAGGTATGTATGTATGTATATTATTATTACTTAAATATGCATAGGTACAAATAAATACCACAGGAAGAATTAAGAGCACATTCCCCATAAAAACGTACGTAAAGTATAAATATACGCCATCGCAATCTTCCTTTCATTTTCTGCAAAAAGGGATCTTCATGATGATGATGATGATGAGAAATTCTAATGTTACTTATTATAGGCATTTTGTACATCACGATGTATAAATTTTTATGGGTACTTGTCACAAAAGGGCAAAGAAATAAAATGTTATATATACATATGTACACACTGCATTACACATTCTACTACATGTCAGCAGAAAGTTACAAAAAGACGCACACAAACACACAGAAATGCATGTGAACTAACAGTGACGACGACAGCAACAGTAAAAGAAAGAAAGAAAAAATCTTGAGAATGAAGCAAACCATGTAAACTAAACAGTATAGCATGCATATAGCTTTTGTTGTTCAAATTCAAATTGCAACTCATCATGATGATGATGATTAGCTACTTACACAAGAACAACTACGACGATACGAGAATATATATATGTATCTGCATGACTCAAGTTTAAAAAAGATGTTTTGTTTTCATCTCGTTTTTTTTTTGCAGTCCAAGCCATGCAATTTTTAAAACAGATTTTATTGAGATTTTTTTGCAAGCGGTTACGCTACGCTCAATCTGGATCATATTATTTTCCCAAATGTATAAATACATGTAGGTTGTTTCAAAGAAGAAATTTTTAGATTGATACTTGATAGGTAAAACTACAATACAGCACAGGCAAACATTTTTGCAAATGTATCTGTCTGTATTACTTTTTAAACTCACATTAATACATGACGTTCTACGATTGAAATCTTTTCACATTATGCGAACTAAAATAATTTTTTTTAATTTTCGGCGTTTAACTAATAAAATGTCATTTTTGTCAACATTCCCAAAAAAGTGTTAACAAATAATGGAGTAACAGTGCATCAAAAATACGGACTTTTAAAAATACAAAAATCTACATTTTAAAAATGAATCTGATCACGATCATCACAAATTCAATTAAAGTACAATATTAAAACTCACTATTTATTCAATAATTTACCTACCTATTTATAGACTATATCAAAGATTTTTGAATTTAATATACCATCACGACGAACTAAACTCGTTAAAACTAAATAAGTTTTGTTCGTCGTGATGGTATATTAAATTCAAAAATCTTTGGACTATATATGTAATTTATTTGCATTTTATTTATTTTTATTGCAGTACTGTTGCTAAAAATATTACACGTAATATTTAATATATACATATTGTTAAGTTAAATAATTGTTTGTTTTTTACTTGTTACAGTATGAACTTCAAAAACTATTTAAACAGCTTGATGGAGCAAAAAATACTCGTAGCTAATTGCAAATTACACGCGCGTTTATCGTTATTTATTATTACTACTGCTACCAGTAGTACTACAGCACTTCACACATATCGATTTAACGCATCGTTAGTAGATTGTTTGATAATGATATAGAAGATAAGGTGTTGCTTTTATTATGAAAAAAAACTACCACAAATTTCCTATTAGTTATTTTACACAAAGTGTAAAACGCTATATATATATATTTAAATACCTAACTAGAAAAAGTCACCGAATGGTTTTTATGATTTTAAATTGAATGCGGCAGCAGCGACTCAGTCGTACGAGTTTATGTACAAGGAAAATTTATTGTACTTTTTTTACACAATTCAATTGGAATAATAATTCATGATTTATTAATTTTTGTGTATTTCTCATTTTTGAAGTTCAAGGAACTTGTACAAAATTTTTGTATTTATTATTATTATTATTATAGTTGCAGTAGTAGTTTGCAATTTTTCATATGGCTTCATTTATCTGTAAAACTTGTAAAGTTATAGAGATTTGCATCAAAATTACATAACAGGTGTAAAGTTTCTTTTAATTGCTGTGTTTTTAATGCTACCTAAAAATAAACTGCGACTGGCTTTTAACGATTGCTTTGGTTTTGTTGATATATACCTAGAATTGCACTTAATGAACAATATAATATTATTCAAGTTTAACATTTTTTTAATCAACAACGCTTTTATTCTGTACAGGTGGGAAAAATTGATAAGAACATGCTTTATTTTACAAATCGCCGACTTGAAAGACGAAATATGACAAATGTTTAGAATTATTGTTATGACTCAGAGTTAAACTAACAAAAGTTTAATAATATGTAATTTTACATAAAGCAAAATGTGAAACTACCTATCTATTAAACACTATATACGTGTGCAGTCTATACATATCTGTCCCTCTATTACTTTCTTACTGTTTTTACCTAAATATTCAATTTTACATTTTACACTTACTGCTTTACCTTTACTTTTTTTTACTTGTGCATTGCAATGCAATTACTACCACTGTATGCGTGACAAAAACACACTTTTTTAGGAAGAATGTGAGAGTGAATGATGGCGATTTTTTTGTTACTTTGTTCAAAAAAGTTGTTTGTTTGTTTGTTGGTTTGTTACATACTACAAACTTGGGTTTGACTTTGTTTGGGAGTGGGATGTCAATTGAAAAAAAAATAATCCTCTAGCATTGAACTTTCATGAAGTAAAATGGGTTTGAAAAAAAGAAGATAAAAAATGTCGAAACGCTTATTTGCCCACTATTTTTTTCATTTTTCAACTTTACTTTTTTGTGACGCTTTTCCCTTATTCCATGCAACGATACAAATTTTTTTCTGACCCAATGTTGTTTCCAGCTCCGTCCTCAGCTCAAAAACATATCGAACAGCAAGGTACCTCAAGGCAAAGATTTATTTGGGGAGACTCAGCCCAGTGCTATTCGGGCTCTTGCGAGTTTTTCCTATTTTGCTGGCTGGGTGGAGGACTCATAGAAAAGGGATGTGGAGGTTTTCTTTTCGCCTGTTGCCAAAGACAGACAACGCCGTCTGTAAAAAGTGGGATTGGAAACTCACCCACTGAACCACCAGCCGTGCCTGAATTCTATGGACCTGTCACTAATGACCCACGTATGGAACCAATGCACAAAACAAAAACAAAACAAGAAAAAAAGAACAATTTGAACATAAGCTATTCATGATATTTTTTTGTTATAATTTAATATTATTATAACGATGGAATGTGAAGTACTGATATGTGATATATGTGATCATTGGAATGAGTGTTCCGCATTCATCATCATCAATCACTGCAAATAGAAATTTTAAATACAATGTTCACTGGTTATAAATGCCAGAAAAAGTTATTGGTACAGCCTGGTATAAGGAACACAGTAATCAAAAAAATTTAATTGTAGGTTGTGGTCTAGCGGCTGATAACTTGTGGGCGCAGGAGAGAATTGTTGGGGGAAGGGAAGCAGGATTTGGCACCTTTCCTTGGCAGGTGAGAAAAATACTCTTTTACAGGACTGCTGTTGTGTGGTAGCACGTTTAACAAGTTAATTGGCGTAATAGCATTTTTGGTTTGCTACTAAAAAATGGGAAGTCATTTTTGGTTTTGTATTCAAAGTTCATTTCTGGTTTGTTTTAATAGGTTTACATCAGAATTGGATCCAGTCGTTGTGGAGGATCTCTGATCAATGACAGACATGTCGTTACTGCCGGTCATTGCGTTGCAAAGTAAGAGAAACAATGTGACAGCGTGTTACACATTATCAAATGAAATAATGATTAATGTAATAGCAGAGATGGTAATGGTGACTAATGACGATTGGTATCAGTTCGTTCGTGATTTCAATGTGACTGATTTCTAAAATTGATACTGGCTATATAACTATAACTAGCTATAGCTTCCTTCATTAATTGGATCACAGACCCATGACCGTAATAACAGCAATATTTTATCGTACTCAAGTTTATATAATTTTTTAACAATATTCACAAACACATAGGTAGACTTTCCTTTTAAATCGTGCCAAGTCTAAAGTAAATCTAATTTGACAATCGACTGAATATAAAAAAATATCTCATATTATCAGCTTGATTGAATAGGATGCGATGTTTATTTAATTCAATGACGAAGAGGAAACTGCTTACATAAATATTATTGTTTATTATGTTTATTATACAGGAAGGTTCGTAATTGAAAATATGCAAAATTCAGCAGATTTTTATGCATAAATACTTTGCTAATGAGTAAATCTGGCATGTACTGTTTTTTCTTTTGTTTGCATTTTTTTGGAACAATTTTTACGGCAAACAAACTGCAGTATAATTTGTCTGTCTGCTATACATTCACTTTTAGCAGTTGGCAAAAAAGTGAACGCAGACTTTTTTTTGCAAAGCTTTGCTTAAAAAACTGTTTCAGACTCAGACGGTTATAAAATTTATAGGCAGTTAGTTATGAAGGTATGTATACTGCTGTATAACGTTATAAACTGTAGGGATTAATTATTGCAGCCATTATTATTCCACATTGGAAATTATTGCCAAAGTATCTAGAAGAATAAAAGTTACAACTGTTGTTGTTTGTAAGAAGCAGAGCATCAGTGGGAGTGGGAAACTTGTCAGCAGCATGCTAGAGCTTGGTTATGTAACTTTTTTCCATTGACCCACTACCCAGTAGTATAGAGTAGGGTAGGTATACTTATATTAAAGGGCTATGGCAGTTATTGCAGCGACAAATGATGAATCGTGCTGATAAAAAAAAGTGCTAAATGCTGTGTGTGAATCTGAAATTTGTTTGTAACGGTGTGGGAATTTATTCCCACATGATAGACATGAGTAATTTGATGATGATGATGATGTATAGCTTTATTGTTTGTCAACAGAAAATTTCAAAGTCTTGTAAACATTTTTTTGCTAATTAATGAAGAAAAAAATTGTGAGAAAATGTAATAATAGGTAGAATCGTCATTACGCTTTTTATTGTATTTTTTTATCGTCATCATAGACGTTGTTAAATATGTATGCAAAGTAGTAAAAAAATAAAAAGCATTGGTCCGTTTTGTCATTCAGTCTGGCTTTCTGACATGACGATAGAGCATTTATTATTGACATGTAATTTAACATTGAAGTTGCAATGTAATAGTTATAATTGTAACAATGAGTTTGCGCTTACAGAACATGAATGTGGTCAATCGTTTTTTAACGAGAGTGTTTTCTTTCATTCTTATTTTCAGAGCATCGCCATATCAAATCGCTGTGACATTGGGAGATTACGTTCTCAACTCAAATACAGAGCCATATCCACCAGTCACTGTGGGTGTTTCTCAGATTAAAGTTCATCCTCATTTTAAATTCACACCTCAGGTAAGACTTGATGTTGATGATGATAATAGTAATAGCAAAATATTATATATTAAAGGACAATTGGCTTATCTTAAACAGGAAAAGTGATTAGTGGTCAAAGTTCCACTATCACTTTTTACTGTATAAACTGGGTCAGATTAATTTACTCATCTTTCCATTTTTCAATAATGATTTCGATCTATTTTGGTTTTATATGTTTTTTCATGGTCACATCACATTATTCGATTTGAGCTTAAAAGAAAATGAATTTAATATTGCAATTTTTTTCTTTTATTTATTTCAGGCTGATCGCTATGATGTAGCCGTGTTAAAATTAGATAGGAAAATAAATTACTTACCTCATATCAGACCCATTTGTCTACCCGACAAAGGGGCAGAATTTACAGGACAGTATGCGTGGGCGAGCGGATGGGGAGCGGTAAGTAAATACTAATAAGAAAATATATGACTTAATTAAATCAAAGACAAACAAGTACAATTTAATTAAACACAATGGAACATTTTATTTGTCAATTTGCAGGTTGAAGCAGGTAAGAAATTAAACAGCGGATGTGCAATAATAAACTGATGAAATGCCAATTAGAAGTTGATTATTTATGAGGATAATTAATAGTCCCTTTATTTCTTAATTTCTTCATTACGTTTTCTATTTCTACACTTATCTTGTTAAGCTAGTTAAGCTTGTTATTCTTGGGATTTACAAAAAATAAATTGCTAAATCGTCTTTACATATTTTTTGAAATCATAGTATGCTGCTCGCTCGTTTTTACACATATATTCCTCCCATAAAAACCTCATGTCATTTTGCATTTTCATGTTCACTTACTTCCCTTTCTATTTATTATTACCCTCTTTCCCTTTTCTCATAATATTTTCACTCGTTTTATGTTAAAAAATTTCTCTCTGCTAACATTTTTTTGGCTTGTGCCTTTTTTAGGGAGACAGTGGAGGACCTCTTATGCTACAAAAAGGTGGCAGATGGTACTTGATCGGAATTGTCTCTGCAGGATATTCATGTGCTCAAAGACAGCAGCCCGGAATTTACCATCGGGTTGCGTACACGTCAGACTGGGTATCATATGCTGCCAATGGGAATTGAGTCCAAGCTTCCTTTCTAGTTTTACATAGATTGTCGTAGAAAACGAAATCTTGTCTAGTATTTGGGTAGTAGAAATATTAATATCAATTTATTGTAAGAGTATTATCAAATTAAACTTCATCATCGGTGTAGTACCAAGATCGCGAATCATGTCTGTAAAAAAATGAAATTTAACAGTTGAGGTTTAATTATTTTTGAAGCAATTAATATAATAATAATAATAATATACCTAATTGTTTCATGTGTAATTTATATAGCCGGGAGAAACGGATGAAGATTTCTTTAATGATTTTGTTTATTAAGTTTAATTTAAAAAGCGTATAATATTCAAGCTTAATTTATATAATTACAAACAACAAAAGTGCAAGGTACGTTATATTATTACTTTTAAAAGATAATTTGACGTATGTACTGGTAAAGAAACAGAGACGGTGAGTATCAAAACAAAACGGACCCCTGGACATGATGACTTAAAAAGTAAAACTTACATAATAATATTGTTACATGCAACATTTTTAAAACACCTTTTCGTACAACCTTTTTTGTACAATATAAATGTTGACCTCAAATGCGACAACAAGAAATTATAGTCATGTAAAAAAATATATAATCCTGAAACAAGATTTTTAAAATTTCTTTTTTCTCTGAAATGCAAGAAATG
>JAHZMT010005033.1:0-10128 GCA_027743785.1 Sinhomidia bicolor
GGGGGGGGGGGGGGTGGAATATTATAATTTGAGCACAAGTCAATAGCAAGAGCATATGTGAGTGTAAATAAATAAAAATGGCAACAGGCTCATTAAATAATATGTAATAACTTGGTGGAGACCAAGATAATGGTTATGATCGATACATTGCGCCCGTGCTTTAATTGCAGCCATTATTTTTCAACGATTATGATGATGGGGGTGATCATTTAAAATAAAACGAGTTTCAACGAAAAAGTAACAGCTGTACACAGTAACATATTATATACAGTGTTGGCTGTGCATGGAAACAACAGGAAAATCAAGCCAGTTGTCGTTAGTTGTTTCAAGTTTTTTGTCTCCTTTTATAAAATAATAATAATAATAATTACATTGGCATTGGAGAAATGACATCGGGAAAAAGGGGGATTGTTTTTGTACATGCATGTGTGTTTACCCTTGTAAAGCGTGTTTTCCTGATAATACTACTAATAATATATTTTTACTTGTGAACGTTGACAAAATATGGTGTAACAATAATAATAAACCTACTACTCTATAACTTGTAAATCAATGCCACATGTCAACTTGCAAACTAATTACGTTCACTTCTGCTAGTTGTTGTTCTACGCGAAAACCCACATGAAATAAAACAAACAGGTAGAAGAAAGCTAACAGATTTTCCTGAGAAATGGGAAATCAAGTGAAAATTTTAATAAGTATTCTCAACGAACGAATCAACAACAACTGAAAATTTTGCTTGAGCACAGCAACAACTGTCGTAGCTGATTTGGCAGAAAGGAGATGAAAAAGTTTGTAAGTAAGCATTTCTTGCTGGAACAAAGAAAAACACGTGAAATTAGTATGCATCATTCACCCTAGCACTTGAATAAATGCAAAACAGTAGTCACGTTGCATGTCAAAATCATCATCATCAGCAGCAGCAAAGTAATTCCGTGTTACCCAATCAGCAAATTTGAGAAAATTGCCTAACCAACATCCAAAGACAATTCGCCAAACAAACTTATTGTCTCATCGCTTGCTGTCTCCATCCACACACACACACACACTCTCTCTCTCCGGTTATTTTTGCTTTTGCTAATAATAATACATGCAAGTGAGAGTGGAATGGCAATCTTTGTCATCTATTTCAATACATGAGATTACTTGATGAAGAAAAGGAAAAGAGAGAGAGAGGGTATATGCAACCATGCACACACCTATTCATATATATATATAAATTAGTTGCGAGTCTGTGAACAATATACTCCATTGAAATCACACATAAAATCAAATATTTCCCCTTGAATTTGGCAAGTCGCTTCTCTCGGAGAAATTGGATGTTGACACATTTTGCTTTTATGAACACTTTCTCCACTCTCCCAAAAACTGAAGGTTAGCATTTTGCCAAAATTTCTTTCTGGAACAGGACAGAAAGGAGAAAGCACGGACCAAATTGTGCAATGCTAAAGGAAGAAAACGAAGATGACAAAAAAAGAAAAAAGGAAAGCTAATTGAACATGTGTACATGAGCATAAAGAAGAATGGGTGATGTGTGACTCTATACACATATTTACATACATGGTTTCACTCTATATCTATCCCCTTGTAAAACAAGGTTGTTCTCCCAACCTCTTATTTTTCTGACCATCAGTATCAACAGCGACATTCTTTTCATTTCAAACACAACTGATGTTCGTTCATATGTACATACGTATATACCCATGCATGTGTTGGCGTATATATTAAAACATATTTTTTGAAACACTGCTTATTTACAAGTACTATACAATAAAGTGAGAAATATTTTTTTCCAAGCAGTATACTTGAACACATATGAACACAACATGATCATCATTATCATCAAGCACAAGAGCAAACAATGTACTTGCTTTCTATGATTTCGGCGTGCCTTCTTGTTTCAAATTGGCGTACAGTTGTAAGTACCTAACTAGGGCGCGATTACAACAACAACCCTTTTTCTTCTTTTTTTGTTAATTTAGTTTTTTACACTGGATAAAAAAATCGGGTAAAAAATGGCTCATGTCGTGACGTCCCTTGTTGAAATGAGTCACTTTGTATGCCTATTGCAACTTGATGGCCATTATCAATGTCTTCGGCTCTCAATGTGGTATGAGTATAGAAAGCCATGAGAAAATGGCATATGCTCAAGTAATAAATTTATGCATGCATGGCTAATACTACTACTACTGCAATATATAAAACGTACATTGTATATCAAAATAATAAAACATTCATATTATTCTTATCTTTGTTGTTGTGCGCATATAATATTTTTTTTCAGTGGACAGCGACAGCAGCAGCAGAACCAGCAGTAGGGCGGCATGGCACACAACTTATGAGCGAAAAAGAGAAAACTCGACCGAATGTAAACATGCTCAGCTCTACTACTAGCACCACCGCCGTTTTTTTCTGACAGTCAGAAGAGCATGGTAGTAGAACAGAAACACCAAGGCAACTAGCAGGGCACTTTGATTTTACGATACGATCAAATTCAGTAATTTGTGGACATTAATCAGAACTCGTTACCACAAGCATATATCCTTTCCCTTCTCTTTACTACTCAAAGACGGCTGTTTTTCGTGTGTGTATAAAAAAAATTATTGTACGGGTCATTTGGGAGTAAACTGCCAGTCTTATGGTAATCATCATGATCATGGCGATGGCAGTAGTGGTTGAGGTTACCATGCATGACTATAATAATATGTTCATACGATACTGCCTACAACAAGCACCGCATCGTAAGGCATCATCATCATGACAAGAACAAAAGCGTGAAGGTAACTGGCCATATCTCTATTGATTTTTTATTGTCTTGACCGTACTATCTCTCATCTTTGAATGCCTGTTTTATTCACTAGAAAAGGGACGACCATGATAATGATGGTAATGATGAGGATGATGATGATGATGACTGATTGGGGTATAGATGGATAGTATAGCCTTATGATAGTTATGATGATAATAGATATTTTTATGTACGGGCAATTTCTCTGTAGAAATAAAGAGAGAGAGAGAGAGGCTTACCTTATCAGCAGGAGTTCGTGGAAGTCTTCGTCTCAGCCAGGGATGTCGGAGAGCTGCAGATGGCGTAAGGCGAGTGTTAGGGTCCCATTCTAAGCATCGACGAATGAAATCCACAAACAGTGGATCTTCACAGCCTTTAAGTGCAGTCTGTGTGTCAAAAACGATAAAAAAAACAGCAACAATAAGTATATCATATAGGGAAATTTTTTTTGGCATTGTTCTACTTTTTTTGACTTTCTTTATAATATATGAAGTATCAAGAGACCTCTACATCACCACCATTGTAAAATTTAATATGGCGTGTTGATACGCTAGCACACACGCCACTACATAATAATCGGATAACAGCAAAGTTAATGCTATTTTGTTTTGTTATCCTTGAATGCCACTTAATTTCGTTACCTGTAGATCACGAGATCCAGGAGGTCCTCTGAGCTTTCCACGTCTAGAGCGTCCTCCAGTTAAAATGGTGGTTCCATCCGCCAAAGATTGTGCTTCACAATAACGGGGATAACCCTTGGAACTACATATATGCGAGGGAAGAAAGAAAACAATGTAATAATCGATAAATAAATAAAATATATAACTACTTACATATTCCCCCGCTTTTTTCTACTACACACTTAATTTATTGTGCAGTGTGCGAGTGAACAAAATAAATCGTACACAGGAATCTAGGTTAATCTCTAGAATTTTTATTTCACCTACCTTATAAAATTTTTGGCTCGTCTAGAAACCTCTAGCAACTTTGGAGGAGGCATTCCCAGTAATTCGATCATACATGCCAATTGGTCCGCCTCGTCTTCACCTGCGAAAAGAAGGGAAGATGAAATAAGCACATACGCTATTTATTTAGCAAGCACTACAAATATTTTCATAGGAATTTAGAACATACCACCATCAAAATGACAAAATTAACAACATGTATACATATTTAATACAAACGGTAAGTTTGGCACTGAATCAACCGTTGGCGCTTACCTGGAAGAAGAGGATAGCCTGTGAAGAGTTCGGCTAAAATGCAGCCAAGGCTGTGGAAAGAGAAAAAAAGGGTTTACTTTAGAATGGGTTTATTTGCACGTAAACACTTATAAATCTGCAACAGTTTCATACACCCATAGACATGTCAATTACCTCACTATAAAATATTTAGAATTTTACATTTTTTTTCTTTACTAAAAATAAAAGAGTAAGGATATCGACAAGCAAATAATTTTCTAGCGTAGTAAAATATATATACATAGTGCTGTATCATCCTTTCTCAATCGATCAAAATAATATATCACACAGGATTAAACAAGTGCTAAACTTTTTTTCACTCTCGAATGACGATGAGAGGTACCAACTAAAATTTATATTAGAGCAACATCAGTAACAACAGCAAGAACAACAACAAACAACACAGCAGCGGCATAATATAATTAAATAGGTAACCTATAAAGCAAAACAACATGAAACAACCCAGCCAATAAGCAATGCTTAACAGCAGAAAAGCTCTTGATCGTCTTCGCAGTCAACCAGAAAAGAATCCTTCACGGGATGATGGAATCAAGGTAAAGAAAGCAAAGCTGAAGGAGAAAACTCTAGGAAAATGAATGAAATCTCTCTGCCCTGCTCTCTCATCTCTTCTCATTCTACCTAAATGTACACTTATTTATTTATACATTTTTTTCTCTATCTGTCTGACACTAATGATGATGATGATGATGACGACAACGACGTTGCCGACATAATCAACATGTCGTCCTTTACAACACATCGTTACATATTTCAAAAGCAAGAAAAGCTAACAACCAATAAATATGCATACACCAGTCACAAATACAAGAAGAAGAGAAAAACATAGTAATTTTCAAGTGCATTTTGTTTTTCTTTCTTGTACTTTTTTTTATAAAAGTAATAAATATTACAGTAGTAAAGTGTGCAAATATACATGTATATATGTACAAGAGAGGTATTAGCTAAAGTAAAAAAATAATGGTATGCTTTACAAAAGCAAATCAAGCATGGCTGTGTAATGTCTCACTGTTGACCTCGTTAAAAATCCTGAAAAAGAAATTTCAAGGTCTAAAAGTAAACGAGTACGAAAAACTTTTACATAAATACTGCCACCAATGTTTCTCTCTCTCTCTCGCTCTCTCGTTAAATATCTCTCACATTGCTTGTTCCAGTTGACTAAGCAGTTGTCATTCATCCTTTTTGGCAGTTTGGTTACCCCTCAGAAAAATTTACCGTTTTGTAAAAGTTTTTTTTCTTGAAATTTTTTATTTCTAGAGTCACAACAACATCAACATGCATCATGAAGCTATGTTGTATGTTGTTATTATAGTGTCGTTAAAAGCATGTTTTGTCATATAATAATATTTATTACATGGTTGTCTGTACAGATCTTTGTCCTTTAAACCATTTCTCTCCACATATTTGTAACAAAGTAAGCAAGTGAGCTTAAAGGGGAAAAAAGTGCACTCACATCGTCTCCTTCATTCTTCTTTTTTAAATATAGAACAGACAGAGATCAGCTTTTTTTGGCACGAGGATATGGGTTTTAATAATAACCATACAGCCTATGTATAACGTCAGCAGACATAAAAAATCGAGAGTTCAGTAGCACGTGAAAAAAAAGAAGAAGGAAAAGGAAACTCATTCTTGTTTTTTTCTGAGGATAATACACTTTTTTACTGGTGGTGATAGTATTTAAATAATATTTTTATTTGTAAGTTTTTTTCTACTCCGATTTGTAAGTACCACCAACGACCTATGACCAACCGGTTGAGAGAAGGAGTTCAAAGTTTCAGTTGATTTCCTTCTGTAAGCAAAATAAGTGTAAAACAGTAGTGTATTTTTTATGAAAGCCCTCATATATGTACATGTTTTTTACAGTGCTTAAAATTTAAACAATTATTGTCTAATGAAAATGCAAACATGTGTGAGTGTGTGCTGTATTATGATGCACCTTGATAGTCATTCTGGTTGAACCATGACAAGAATAATATTTTTTTAACTTTGAAAAATGCGCATGTTTGATTGCCCATTGCAAATGACATAAAACATCCGTGCAACAAGGCAACAAACAGCTAAAAACTGCATATGCTTTTGGACGTGCACAAAGATAAATAAACTACATTGCGTTCCTATTAACCATTTTAAAAGACACTCAAAATCTCTATAAAGAATGTGTATACTGTTTACTGCTTTTTGTCTTCATATCAACATCATAATGTAAACTGCGAATGTTGTAATGCTATGGTGCAGTAGTGCTTCATTGTAAAATAAATATATATATGCAGTAATGTTATGGACGATGATAAGACCAAGAAGCATTAAAAAAATAATTCCAACACCATATTTAACCATGGGACAGACTTGACAAGGGATCCAAACAAGACCAACTTGTGAAATTTTCGTGTTGCTCATCTGTAACACACGGAATAAATATTATAACATATTTTTTATTATGTGCATTTTTTTAAAACGTGGTTTAAAAATGTGTTTTTTAGACTGTACTAAAAATATACCATGCACATTTTATTTTAAGTGAGGATGGATACTCCTGACGCTGATGGTTAACACGAAATTGCAAAACGCTATTTCCTGTCATCTATAAATTATTATATTTTTTTCTGTGTATTTAGAGCATTGAAGATGAGCAAAAAAATTGGGATGGTGATATTTATCTATTGCGTCCATACATACTTCAATGATCAGTTCAAGCTAAAAAAATTCAAAGCGGTTTACTTTTAAAAAATACATAATATTTTTTTTATCTGATATTATTATCTTTTTGTTGTTGATTGTATATAGTTACATATGTGCAAATCTCAACAGCAGCAGCGTGCTACAAAAATGAATGTGCAGGCAGAGCTGAGAGGGGAAGGAAGCTTCTCTCTTGGGACTATTTCTTCTTCTTTTGCAAAGCCGAAAATAACTCAAGTACATTCTTAGCAAAGGTCGTGTTTCATACCAACGACCAAAACGAAAAACCAAACTGATGATGATGATCATCATCATTGAGTGAGAGAGAGAAAAAAAACCGTTTGTGTACAAAGTAGAGATGTGATATGCGTTGAAAATTAGCCTAGTTTTTAATAAAATGTAAAAGTGTAACTTTAGGCATTAAGTACACACTACACACTAATAAATAGCAAGAATGGCAAAATAGAAGAAGGACACACTAAAAAATCATCATAGAAGACTATATGGCTACAACGACGACGACGAGGACCATATGATAAGGAATACCAAGAAGACCGCATATATTTATTTTTTTAAACACACATATAATTTACAAACCTTGTCTGCTCTATGAAAAGTGGCAATACGGGAATGCATGTATCTTTCTTTTTTTTCATATGCTACCATTATTATGGGACAATATTCTCATGCTTTTTTTCATTTCTTTCATTAGACACCACCACGTCAATAGCCATGCTGATATGATGATAATGACGATGATGACGGTACAAGTAAACCTGTCAGCGATACCATTTGGTAAATGGAGCTTAGGGCTTCATTAATATTATTAATGTTTAAAACTCGACAAAATAAATCTGTCCATCTGTATGCTCAATTATTAAACAACCAGTTTATTATAAATTACTACTGCTGCTGCTGCACTCGCACTCTTCCTACCACACTGCACATTATAAACTGTGAAAAGAGACAATCAATAACTGTGTGTGGACCAGTTGATTGCACTATTTGGCATTGACATCACTCATATACTAACATTGATATTGATAGCTATTTTTCAAAACTTGTCGTTAATCAGCAGCACACTTTACAATGCTAATAAATAAACAACTGCTGCTTTCCTCATTAACCTTCCTACATTTTTTCATCGTCGTCGTGATGATGATACGATAATGGATGATGATGATGGTCTTTGCAAGTTCATTGTTGTTGTGTCTGCAAAGTATGTATGTATATATTCATATAATATTATTATGTTGTGTTGTAACTTGCCGTCGTGTACATAACGTGTGCATAAATAAAACAAATAAATAAACACAAAAATGTAGAAGGCTGAACATCTGCTTTCAATCGGGAAATGTTGATGATCAATGCTCTTTAGTAAACTACTACTCTACATTAAAGTTTCTCATTTTCAGTGCCATATTGTGTCTTTTAAAAAAATAGAAAATTGCGTACTGAGTTGAATGTCGTGGTGGTGGTGGTGATTGTGTTGTTTCTCTTTTTCATTCCATTTCTTGTTTTGCAAGGAAAATCGATTTTTTAAAGAGTCATTAGTGCATACGCAAAGCCTCTTTATTTTCTGTTGTTCTGACTAACTAACTAACAAGTGACGACATGCTGTTGCTGCTGCTGCTGCTACAGCAGCACAATCTTTGCATTTTACACTACTGCTGTTATAATACTGCCACAAGAAAAAAAACCAGTCGAGGAATTGATGATGACGATAATAATGATGATAATAAAAATGATTTGATTTGAATCTCCCTTGAATCAAAATGTATACATAATAATCACAAAAGGAGCAACAACAGTGCAGTGGTGTTTAAACTTATTTTAAAGAAGAAAAAACGAAGCAAGCTGTTACACTGCTGTGCTCCTACTAAAAATCTGTTGGGAAAGTGAATTGAAACAGCAAGTGGTAGAGAGGGAGAAAGAAAAAAAATAAGATGTGTAAGCTAATTTATTTATTTAAAAAATTCATACTCATTCACATTTCACTTGAGAAGAGCGAGAGAGAGATAGAGATGCTATGTTGCGACGACGGTGTATACTTCATTAATTCATTAAATTACTCAAAAAATTTCTCTGTTTCAATCAGCGATGATAATGAGCGCGCCACGCGTGGTGTCACATTTTTATCGTGTGTTATGTATACACGTAACGCAACGTTATCTCTCCTTCTCCGACTACGTACGTATCTCTCTTTCTTTGTTGCCATATTGAACAGAAAAAAGAGAATAGAATGGAAGTAGTAGCAAAAAGGAGAGAAGAAATAACAGTTAGTTTGAAAAAAATACAAAAGACAAGTAGAATAAGTAAATTTTAGTTAGTTATATAGTTTTACCCATATATTGTGTAAACTTTCGCTAAATCAACAAACCTTCAAAAAAGTTTTTAAAAAGTTATAGAATAAGAGTGCCCACTCAAACTTTAGGTGAGAAGATAGAGTGTAAATCACCACGTTTGTAGAGTATTATTATTATTGCTCTAAAGTTTTAGAGATGCAATGACAAACAGCAGTAGCAGCAGTTTGTCGTAAATAATTGGAAAGTGGATTTGACGACGACGACAACGATGATGATGAATAAAATGATACTGTTTTAATTTTTCCCTCTTTTTTCACTGTCACTCGGTATTTATTATTATTTTTTATTTATAAAAGCGCTCTTTTATATGAGATAATATCTGATTCATCTAGCGTCAGTGTGCACATGCCAATGCCATGGTGGTAGTGTAGAAGCGAACGGCAAAGAAGTGACAGGCAAATATTACTCATCATCATCATGAACGAACCAACCGCTTTATTGCATTTTTTGCCCCTCTCTGTTGTACTTTGGCGACATGCTGTAACAACAATGCAGTATGTAATTTAATGAATGAAGCGAGAAAGATTTAATAAGTTGATTGCACCGATATACGTACATGCATACAACAGGGTATAACGATGACGTGAACGACGTTATTATTGTTTCCATTGCTTTGTGGTGTTGTTTGAAAAAGTATTAAAAAGATTTCTGTGAGAGATAAGCGTGTTTATGGAATGCGATAGAGAGGGAAAACGAGAAAAAACTGATTACCTACATAATGCACACACACACTTGCATACCAAGTTTAATTACCTATAAAGATAATTAATTTTTATTCTGATGAGATATTATGTAGCTATTGACATTATTTTATTTGTTTTATTATTAAACACAATACTGATTTGTAAGAAAAGTGGAAATGCATTCAAAATATCTTTATATTTTTGCAATTTCACTTTCTTCTTGAAATACTATTAAATGGTATGACATAATACTGCAAGGTTGTCAAGGTTACTTTAAAAACAAATATCCAGTGTGAATATTTTATATCTACATTTGTTTTTACCAAAAAAATATTTTGCATAATAACTGTCATTTATCA
>JAHZMT010005034.1:0-11758 GCA_027743785.1 Sinhomidia bicolor
GTATCGTTTCTTCTTTTCAAAGCCAGATATTGTGAGTAGTGATATCTATTTACTTTATTGAAAATTTCACTGTTTATCAAACGTTGTAGTTGCGTCTAAAATATATATTTTGTAGGCAGGAAGAAAGGCATTTCCACCTGTGCTTGGCTATGGATGTACTAAAGCCGCTCTAGAACTACTAACTCAAGGTATGGCTATAGAATTAGGTCCACACAAAATCCGGGTGAATTCCGTGTGCCCTGCAGCTGTTGATACTGATATGGCCCGTCAGGCTATTGACTACACTCCTGATAAGACAAGCAACAATTCTGCAACTAGTCCAGATGAAATGATGGCAGCAGTTGAAAGTAGAACTCCAACCAAAACCTTATACATGCCAATGAATGATATCGTGAATACAATTTTGTTTTTGGGATCCAATGCAACGTCTCAAATAACAGGAGAAAGTCTGGCAGTCGATGGTGGTTACTGCGTTACATAATGCTTTTACTTATGTTCGATTAGTAAATTTTGGTTTTATGAAGCAAAATTTTATGTGGATTGTGGATTTAATGTGAATTGAAAGCAAGAAGACATTAAAACATTCAATAATTTAAAAAGCACCTTTCGAAGACATTTATATGTTTTACTAACCAGACATTATGTTGAAAATATACACCGAAATGTGGAAACAATTTGCAACGTAAAATAAAATATGCAGATGATAGTGAAGATAAAATTGATTGAAGTTCCATGTCAATAAACCAGCAGGAATAGTAACAATATTATGAATGTTCGTGGTTTTATCCGTTTTATCTCTAATTTGCGAATCGAATGATGGGGAACGGGCTTACTATCAAAATTTTGTAAACGAGAATACATTTACATACATTCTTCTTGGAAGTAGCTAAACAAAAGCGATTTTGTATTTTTTTTAAATTCGCACCCTATTTATACATAGAAAATTATTCGACAAATGAACAAATTAATCGGTCAATCGAAATACAAAAGTAGCGAAAACACAGCAGCTACAATGCATTAGTTGAATTAAATAGTTCAAACTTATACATTTACAGTTTTTCGAAAGTAGAATAAATAAAACTTTTAAAATCTGACTTCAGATTAATTTTTACTCGTCAAAATTGGACCTTAAAACATGTGCTACGCTTAGTAAAAATTTGTTAAAATTTAAGTTGTATAGGTTTCCAACAGTAAGCCGGGACTTTCAAATTTTCATCAGGTCTTCTTCTAGTCACAAATATTAAATTTATTAGTGAAAACAGAATTTGAATATGTAGCTTTGTTAGTTCCTGAAATGGTGTTGACAAACAAGACAAAACATCCATGTAAGGTAGTTAAACTTCTGGTACTCAACTGGGATTTAACTTGAAACTTGAGATAAGCTTCAGTCAAGGTTTTTTACAATCAAACATAATATACATATCTACGTACTACGTAGATATGTTTATATCTTGATGTCTGAGCATGTGTTATCGAATTAAGTTTACTGCATTCATTCAGTATAGCGCATTTTCATATAAAAACATGACATGAGTTCAACTTTTTTTCACAATCGGTTTTTTGCAGCAGCGGCACAGCAAATTTACTGAGCTTTATCTAGAATTGAAATTCATAAAAATATGTTTTACTATTGCAGATACATATTTATCTTATCCTTATTTCAAACTTTTATCCCCATCCACTGACGGAATGAAAATTTACCCGACATAATTACCTAAAGTTGCTGATCCGATAATTAATTTCCAATTTGGCATATTCTGAAAGAGCACACTTGTTTGCATAGGTTACCAATATTTTATGAAGTTATCGGATCGGCATTTCTTCGGAAATTCAAACCTAAAGTTTGTGCTTTTCAACCAGGGTGGCGTATATAACTAGAACATTTTTGTTACAATAACGGTTTAAAAAATGAATTATGAATGCTTATGGTAGTTAATATATACTATTATCACTGTTAAAAATGAATATCATCAAATTGTTAATAATTAATGCATTTAAATTAATTTTTAATTTAAATAGAAGACCGGTATAGATAGAGCACAGTAGTTACGGTTGAAAAGCACCAACTTTAGGTTCGAATATCGAACTGATGCCGATCCGATAACTTCATGAAACTTTTTGGAACCTATGTAAAAAAGTGTCCTCTTTCAGAATATGCCAAATTAGAAATTAGTTGTCGGATCGGCAACTTTAGGTAATTATGTCGGGTAGACTTTTATTCTGTCACACAGTGCCGTCCAGTAAATTATTATAAAAACAATTATTTATATCGTAACTCGATAAATCCGCTTTCAATCTCGTTATAGTTTTGATAGGAAAAAGGCAGAATTACAAGGCAATATTCGTACTTATATTTCTGCTTTTTAAAATCTTGATTGCCTTTTAGATTATAAAGGATACAAAATGTCGGCAGGAAACTTGCAAGAGAATCTTCACTCAAATAGAAAGTATTTGGTGACAGGGGCTGGAAGGGGTACCTTGAAAATTTCTCATTTCATAAAAGCGAATTAATTTGTTAAGTTTAGAAATAAACAGTGAAACACAACTGATTTGTAAAGGAATTGGACGAGCTGTGGTAGCGAAACTTCATTCACTTGGAGCCACGGTTTATGCGTTGTCAAAAGATCCAGCCAATCTTAAAAGTTTGAAAGAAGAGTTTCCCAATGTAATTATCGTGCCCGTTGATTTATCAGACTGGGATGCTACCAGAAAAGCAGTAGAACAATTGGATGCGGTGGATTGTCTTATCAACAATGCTGCCACACTGGTCCCAGGTGGATTTATGGATATCCAACCAAAAGACTTTGATATGTAATTTATATTCTTTTCTTAAATAAATATTTAAATCAAACCCGTGTTTTCAATACACTGCCATTTCTTGTTTTTGCAGTCAGGTAAGTGTTAATTTGAAAGCCGTCATTAACGTCAGTCAGGTAGTAGCTAAGAAGATGATTGAAAAAGGACAAGGTGGATCCATCGTAAATGTTTCATCAGTTGTGAGTACTATTATCACTTTTTTATTAGAAATAAATTGTAAATTAGTTGTACATATCCAAGTTTTATACTATTAATGCTTTATAGGCAGGAAAGAAAACGTATCCATTTGTAATCGCTTATGGATGTCTTAAAGCTGCACTGCTACTACTAACCGAATCTATGGCTATAGAATTAGGTCCACACAAAATTCGAGTAAATTCTGTGTGTCCTGCGGCTGTTAACACTGATATGTATCTCCAGGTTCTGGACTATAATTCTGAAAAAAGTCTGGAAGATATTCTTGCAACAATCGAAAGTAAAACTCCAACCAAAGCTGTATATATGCCAATGAATGATATCGTGAATACAATTTTGTTCTTGGGATCCAATGCAACGTCTCAAATAACAGGAAGCGCCGTTAACGTAGATGGTGGTTACTGCGTTACATAATGCTTTGACTTATGTTCGATTTGTAATTTTGCTTTTATGAAATTATGAAGCATATTTATGTATGTGGATTATTGTTCTTTCATAGAGTCTAAGTAAAATGTGAATTGAAAGCAAGAAGACATTAAAATATTAATTCAATAATTTAAAAGCCACCTTTCAAAGGCATTTATATGTTTCACTAACCACACAATATGTTGAAAATATACACCGAAGTGTGGAAACAATTTGCAGCTTTTGCAACTTAAAATAAGATATGTAGTTGGTAGTGAAGATAAAATTAATTGGTAGTATTTTTAACCATTACAAGCGCAAAAATATATTGTATTTGTTTTGTATAGAAGTTCGAAAATAAAAAGTCATTATCCATTATATTTGAATCAATTCCCTTCAAAAAACTTTTTATTTTACTATTACTTTCTATAAACTACCACTACAGATTACATTGGTGGCATTGATAAGCGTGCCATCCTTTCCATGTGTACAACTCATTTGACCAAATCCATAATATACATTGTCATGTAAAGCTTGGTATAGGGTGATAACTGAAACAGCAAATGCAACACACGATGTCAAAGAAAAAATAAGCAGCGAGCCTCTCTGAAACCAAATATCTTTCTGAAAGCAAAATATTATATATAATTAGTTTTGAATGTTAAATTAATTAAACCAGCTACATGCAGTATTTAAATATGTATATGTATTTATGTGAATTTGCCAACATTTGAAGTGTTGATGTCCAAACCATCTTCCGTTGAGAAAAGGGGAATGATGACAGGAAAAACTGATCTACTACCCATACCAGCTAAAATGTCTTTTCTTTTTATTCGGATCTAAATTGCGTTTAGTATACCATATTGGTTTTAATTAAGTAAGACATCCTGTTGACGTACATACATATATGAAGAATGTATAAATAACATTTTTTTGCTATTACCATAAGAAAAATATGAAAACATGTACTAAACGCAAACCAACCAATGATCAAACAAGCACAATACGATGATGTCAATTGTCCAAACTCTGAACTGAACATGCTTCTTTTTGATGTTGGGGACGCCGGTATTTGACTTGAGAAGATACAAAGTAAAACTACAGAATGATAAAAGAGGCACACCAATTTACTTGTAAAACAACCTGAGGTCAATTTTAATATATAAAATATTAATGAAACAAACGTTCTAAAAAGTGCTGTGCGATTCCTCCAGCCCAATGAATAAAAATAACTATTTTTCTACAACAAATGTTAGTGGGTCGAAACAAACCGGTGATGAGCTGTAGAGGAATAAGTGCAAATGTGACCAGTCCCAAGGTTCTATGAAGAAAAGCTGCCCACGTGAAGCTGTAGCCTACAACATCTTGTTGTCGTGTTATCGTAGCATAGCCACTAGCGTGCATCCAAATTGCAGGAAAAATCAAGAGAATGTGAGTCTGTGACAGACACACAAAAAAGTTTCAAGAATCTTTTCAAAATCTCTCTGAAATCTGAGAACGTGCTAAAACAATCTTGAATGAATCCAACTCATACAATGTACCATCCTTTCAGAGGGACTTTTCCTTCAATAAGCACCATTTCGCCCTTGTAATATCTGGCAATAAAAATAGATAAAGGGGTAATGACAAGAGTGACACAAAGGCTGGTTAAACCGTGCCACTGGCGAACACCGTAAACCAATGACCCCACTTTGTTCTGTACACACACTCCAGCCATTTTCTGTTGTCGCTTGTCTAATTTGTCGATTGTAAAGCAGCGGTCTGCTTTTCCAAAGTCTGTACAAGGAATAAGTGTTTAATTGAAAGTTAAGATCTTCAATAATAAATAAAAATAATAATAAGCTATGTGTTTCATACCTATTACGCCCTCCGAATTTCCCAGATCAACTGCTGACCGCCCTTGATTTGGAACAGATAAAAGGCATTCGCAGCTTCCGTTTATCCTATAATTGTAAACTTTACAAATATAGTCATCATATTCTATCTAAAAAAATCGACACTGGTGTTACTGGCGTACTCTCCAGCAGACAATGAACGAATACCTCTAGATCAAGACCCTTTGTTTGAAACCAAAAACTTACAAAGTGATACGTAGTAGAATCAAGTTTTTAGAATATTTTGGATATAATTATTCTATTTATGTTATGCATAAAATATCCTATATAATTACTAGGGAAAATGAAATGGAGATACGGAAGTTAACATTGTTTCAGAATTAATTTAAAAACAAGGGGTCTTTTCAAGAACGTGTTCACTGTCCGCAAAAGAGGAGGGTGTAGTCGGTTATGGAGTTTATGACCATATCAGAAGAAGTTAAAGAAATAGCCTGCATTATTAAGAAAAATTTCAGAAAAATTTCAAAATTTTTCCTAAAGCTTAGGTTCATGCTGCGAAAAATGCAAAAAGAAAGTTTTCATCTTTGCTCGAAAGCGGAGAGAACCAAAAGTCCGGATTTACAATCGATCTCCAATTTTTTATTTCAAGCAAAAACATTTTTAGAAAAACTAAAATAAGTCATTATACGAGTTCTACGTGCTTAGTAACAAGGACTATTTAGCATAAAAATATTGAAAAGAATACAATGCAATAAATGCAAACTATTTGCAAACTAAAGACATGGCATTTTTTTGCATTATTTTGTTATACAACATTAACATTACCTTGCCCTTCCGTTCTAGCACAGCGCACTATGGTACATACAATAGTGGTACTTATGGTCTAATCAGTGACAAAATTCAATATGATTTTATTGTTAGTATTCTTTTAAATTCATAATAGGTTATACAAATATATGCCTTGTGGCAACTATTGCTAACACAAAAGTCCACCTAGCTTTTTATGAAGACAATAGTCAATAAACCTCTATTCTTCAACTTCATTAAATCCACTCCTACTATTTACTGTAAGTATAAAATTTTATTTAACAATAGTTAAAAGTCAATAGACCTGTGTAAGTACCGATTAAAAAGAATTCTCATGAGGAAGAGAGCTATTTCGTTAGTGTCCGCGTGTAGTTAAAGTTGTCACAAAAGGTAGATACTAATAATTCAATGCATAAAAAGAATGGCTTCTTCAACAGATAATGGTAATTGTAATCATGCATGGAAGTTTATTACCATACACGCTGCGTGTGAAATGTGAATGATTATGGTTATCATTTGAGAAAGAAGAGGATCCACACAATATATATGTATGTATATATGTACATATAAAATTATAATTGTCGCATTGCCATTTAGTTACGCTTGCTTGCAAGTAGAATATAAAATATGAATATGTACGTTGTATGTAGGTATTTGTATACAATACATGCCTAAGTGAATTTACTTTGTTCATTTTATATTTTCTTGAACACTGATTGTGAGCAGTAAGACCTGAACTGAGCTGTGTATGCAGTTTGCAGTAATAATAATACCCACTACCACGCGAGCAACAGAAGAGGTGATAATATTGTTGAATTTGTTTACAAGTCTGTGAACAATATGAATACTGAATACTGTGATGATGATCATCATGATCATCATCCTCTGTATTATCATAAACGGCAAAATGCATAAAGAAACTAGAGAAACCAACCACCTGAACAGATTCAGCACATATTGCTGCCAGAAGAGCCAGAGCCATGCATTGCCACCTCACCTACAGTCTTTCTTTGATTGCCACCGCACTGCCACCATCAGTACTAGCTCAATACCACCACCACGACAGCCACCTCCTGAGCGGTGGGATTGTTCAGATTTTTATTCATTGGCAAACAGATGAGCTGGCTGCAAATTGCTGTGTTAATCGTTTGTATTGCTGTGCAAGGTGCTAGTTAAAACGCTTGTGTCAACTGTCAACTGAGGAACGTGAATACTTTTGACATATCCTTGCAAATCTAACCAAGGTATTTTACCTTTAAAATATTATATGTGTATACATGAGTTAGAGATTAAATATGTTAGCCGATTTGACTAGTCAAAATAATATGAGTAAATTAATCGGTGAGGATCAGCTATTAAATTATCGTATAATTTTGCCCAGATATCATTCTGATCGTATCAGTTTTTGCTGATTAATAAAAGTTTGAAAGTGAGGATTTCATTAATGAACTTACAACTTATCAATAATAATTGTGGTAAATATTATGCAAAGAAAAAAAAATGATTTTACAGAGTAACACCAAACTTTACAGGGAATATACAGATCAAACAAATGTCAAACTTTTTTCGGTAAACTCAGTGAGTGACATTACTGTTTGCTGTTGAAAAGACTGTTTTTCTCTGTTAAACTGACCTTCTTTACAAAAGTGTGGATTGTTGTTCGGCAAAGAAGAAAAGTTTTGTGAAATTTTTTGAGACTATTTTTGTGTAAATCTACATACCAGCAACATCCCTCCTTTTGTATCTTTAATTATGAACTTTGCACATAATATAAAAACAATGTTTTGCATAAAATTAATTTTAACTATATGTATGGTATGCCAAAAAGGGAAGTACAAGTAATTGTGGTTTCGATTGTTGACTACACATTAAGAAAAAGTTCTATACATTGCAGACTGCAGTGTAGGAACAATTTACACAGTACGGTACATAACATCACTCACTCATTCACGATTCGCATATTTCGCATGCATATTTAGTAGACAAGAATCAAGAATTGAATACCATTTATATAGTCTCACTACATTATTGTTCTGAAGCATGTAATAATACTTTCTGCACATTATTTTCACAGGTATTTTTATGTGTCTATGAATGTATTTCTGGAAAGGAATCTTAACGTCTATAACAAGTTAAACAATGGATTTTGAGCAAGGGATAACAAATGACGCTGGTAATCCAAAACTTGAGGAAATGTACGAGAATTTGGCAAGCATTACTAAGCAGTTGGCAATTATACAAGGTTTTATCGAAAGTAAATATGGTAAGCTGAGACAAACAAAGAATTACAGAGAATTATATATTATTAAATTAAATTGTAATTTGTACTTTATACTAGTTGGGTAATATGATTTCATAATGGCCCCATAGGATAATATTTAATCAATTACTAAAACTAGTAAAAGTCAATTTATAAACTAGGTAATCAAATTAATTTCCCTGCATTCATATAGGCCATGAGTTTGCATCGTTCTGTCAATTTTCCGAAGCATCATCGGTAGACCCAGCTTACAACGCAGTGGTGGATACTACGTCTATGCAGGAGGATACTGAGGAGTATGACAAAATGCCAAATCTAGTGAGTGAAGAAAGTCCATCTCGAACACTTGGATTTGTAACGGTTCCGCTTAGACAAACGACGACAGGTGGAACTTCTTCAAGTAAGTTGCAGTCGCTTGTGCAAACTTTTTTTAACAGTTGTGCAGGTATATAAATAAGTAAATTAGCAAGATCCTTTGATATACCTACTAACTTTACATCAAGTTTATAAATGTTAAGAGTGCCTTGTAAAACTCTACTGCATACTCTAAGCACGGTAAACTGCAATATTTTGCACTGTTTTAGGAACCAATAAGCGTGATAGAAGCAATAGTATTGTAAAGGAGGAAAATGAATTGGAGGCGGAAAATGGCAGTGATGACATTATGTATCCTTTGCATAATCTTTCTGATCTTTTGGAAGGAACCGGCGAAGTCGACGCAAATGAAACTCCCGAGTTTTTAGAACTTGAATTAGATCCATCAACATTATTAAGAGGTGTGAAGATGAACAAAATATATACATATTACAAGTAATAATTGAAAGCGCATTGAAAAATTTTAACGTGCAATTTATTTTATCAGGGGAGCCGCCAGCTTTACAACCGATGTTTGCAAATACAAATCATGGACATATCCAGCAACAACAGCACTGTATAAATAATAATAATACTTCCAGTGGCTTATCTTCAAAAAGAAGTAGCTCCCGACAGAGCAGTTCCAATTTTCACAGATATGATGTTGACGTTACAAGGGGTAGTAATAGTAATATTTCTGTCGCAAACACAAGAAGAGCGTCAGAAGGAAGTCCTGAGAGTAATGTGTCGTATAAAAAGTTTGATTGCCACGTATGTGGCATCAAATTTGAGTTTGCAGAAACGTTAAAATCGCATTTAGAATCTCATGCTGGTGCTCGTAATATTCGATGTAAGTGATGAATTGTCTAAAATTCTATGTCTATTTAATAGGTGTTTTCTTAATTTACATTCTTTAAGCAATTTAATGATTGTTGAAATTAATTTCAGCAAGTAGTGAAGACCAGTCTTCTTTAGCAAACAATTTGAATGCACTACCATTGCCAAGACTCATGCCAAGGCCGTCATCAATTTCTGTTTCTGGGTCTGTTTCCATTGAGGTCAACGAAGCGACGCCTATTACCACCAAAGTTTCTAAATCAAGTAGTAAGCTTAAAATTTCCAAACTGACCCGATTCTGATTCTTATAAAAACGTCTCAAAATGCAATGGCTAATATTGAAACGTTTTATTCTTAGAAAAATGTAGTTCGCAAGCATCATCCACGTCATCATCGAAATCTATTGCAGCTTTAAAAAGGAGAAAACGTTACAATCAGTCTCGTCCATGTGCACTGAAATGTCCAGAATGCAATCTTCCTATTCGTGACAGAAGTCGTTTGATTGAACACCTAAGAGGTCACACGGGCGAACGGTCAGAATTTTATAGCTTACAATGCCGCCAATTTTTTTCTCAAAAAATAATTCTCATAATTGTAATTGAGAAAAGCAAGCATATTAATAATAACATTGTTTACTGATTTATTTAGACCCTTCGAGTGCACTGTTTGTGAGAAAGCCTACACAAGAAGAGATGTTTTAAAGACTCACATGATAAAAATGCACGGGATCACCCCTCAATATCCTTCCTGATTTAATCTAATCGAATTTTAAGTTTTGTGTAATTTTCAGTTCACAAATAACTTTACTAATAATTAGATTTCAAGTGCTCCTTGTTGTTCCTGCCTTTTTAGAATGTGATTATTTTATATACAATATTCCAAAGAATATTTGCAATTACAATATAGATACTTTAGCCATTTTTATTGTGTAAATGGTACCTTAAATAATACATGGTGCATTGAATGAAATCATTTTTGTACTACAACATATTATGTATGTACAGCGTGAAACGAATAAACGGAATCGATGACGCAAAAGAATTTTATTGTTTTTCTTTAACTTGGTTTCCAATACTTTTATTATTTTCAATCTAGCTTAGTTAAATAAATATTCTAAGCAAGGTTCATGATTTATGAAAAACTTGAGAGGTTTCATTTATTTCAACTTGTACATGACTGGATAAATACATATTTGTATATCCTATTTTGTTTAGGATTCCAGTCAAAAATATTTCATTTACTGACTTTATCACTATTTCTAACTACACTTCATGATTTACTGCATAAACAGCCAAGTTAAGTTGTAAGTTATTTGCATTTTTCCGTACGTATGCATCATAATAATTCATTGCAACCAAAACCAACATCGACACAGACAGGCTTAAAGGACAGAAAAATGAACCTTTCCGTGTCCTTGAGAGTGCCAGGGCCAGAGATCTAAACACTCAAATTGAAAAACCTTTGAAAAGGGAAAGGGGATTTATAAATGGAAAAAGGGACTAATGGTAAAGTAAAGAAAAACATCACATCTATTCATAATATTACAAAAAAAGTGCAGCCGTCGTTCGCGGAAAAGAATGAGTAAGAGCCAAGACCTTTTAGCTCAACGGGCACCATGCTAAGGCACGGAACGACACATACGAGAAGGGTGAATAGAACGAAATGAAAAGTGGACGAAAAGGGATAAAAAGGAATGGTGAATGGAATGTTGGAAAATATTCAATACTGTAGGTACATACAAAAAAGTATAATAGTATTAAAAGATAGGCAGCATGCATTTAGTACGTAATGCTTCGTGGGGAGAGGGGCCCTAAAGAAATTGAGACAGTCAGTCTATATCCGAAGGACTAATTAGTCCCTCACCCTCAACTCAACAGTTTATGCTATTGTCTATAGTGCTTTAAAGAAATGTGTCGTAAAGCTACAAAACCAAGTTAATACCTATGTACATTATTTGAGAATTTTATAGTTGCGTATTCAGCATGTACTAGTAATTCTTTAAAAATCAATTGCGCAGTGAATTTTCGTTAACCTATGTTATTGTTTTGTACTGCACGAGACCAAGTAGGCTACAATCCTCTAATTGGACTCATTGGCTCCTTTTTATTACTTTTATTATATCCTATTACTAAATGATAGGTCTTAATAGCTGTTTTTAGGAGCTACAAATGAATTATATAAATCTCCTAGTTAGCTTGTACAGTTTTTAATTTTTAAATGTATCAAATTCTATATATTACAAACTATA
>JAHZMT010005035.1:0-15541 GCA_027743785.1 Sinhomidia bicolor
GTGTCAGTAAAATTGCCTGAAATGATTACATTCAAAAACTTCTCGATGCTGTGACACAAGTTTTATGATAGTTTCACGACCTGTCGTTTATTTTGTCACTCAAATCGTATTTACATGCGTCATTTCCCATAATAATATCACCATTGTTATTTTTTTGTTATTACATATATTCATCAAATAAAAAATGTATTCTATAAAGATAATATGCAAGATACTGTCGTCTTTACTACTATTCACCCCCATCGGCATAAATTTTACAATTTTGCAGGTGTAGTTGCTGCTGCTTCTTACTTTTCTAAAAAAATTGCTGTTCCTTAAAAACAAAAATGGAAATGATGGTCGTACAAAGTACTAACTAAATGATATGGATCTAAAAGTTTTGTTTTAAAATAATATTATTCATGTTCACAGTTTGCATTAATGCTTCCTAAAAAAATTTCTCGTGACAAAGCCATTTTATGTATTTAAACAAAAAAATCTTTTGCTCATACTGGCTAACAATATGTACAAAAAACATGTGAATATACATGCAGTTAATTTTTAAGTAATAATAAATTACGAATAGAAGACCATCAATCTGTAAATTGTGACAATTAAGTGGCATTTAATAGAAAAGAAAATAAATGGTTAAATACTGTCTCTGTTTGCTTGTGATGCATTTACACGCGGCTGTTTACAGACATTAAACAAAACATTTATTTATCCGACTTTTCGATTGTTTTATTCAATTCTCTTTACATGGATGTATGTATGTACGTACGTGACGTTGTATAACTTTTTTGCTTTGCATTGTGTGCAGTTTACATTATGCTTTTATGACGCATTCTTACTAAGGAGTACGGATATAAAAAATGTCTACAAAGTGATTATTATGGAGAATGTTTATGTACCTGCGTGATAGCGATGACAACCGTTAACATTTTGTAAAAAAGCGAAACTTTACTACTTTGAAAGAAACCCGTAAAATGTTGTACTTGAGTGACATGTATCATCATCATCAAAGAGATGAATAAAATTAGGTAATTCGAAGCAGTTTCTCTAGTAATACTAGCAATAATTAGAAGTAATAATTTATATATTCACAAGGAGAGCACATGTTGAACAACTTACAATCAGTAATTTCAATTTATAATTTTGTGTTGATTGCTACCTATTATACACAAGTCTGGTCAGAGTTCAATAAGATCGCTTCACGACACGACATGTAGGTAATCAATTGTTGTAAACGGGGCTACAGGCAAAATGGAATGATGCATGTGGTGTGATAAGCTCATCATGTTTTTTTTGTGGTTCCATCATCATCACCAAAATGTCGTTAAATTTACTCCTTTTGTATACCGATGGGTACAATCATTAGTAGTGAAATTGAATAACAAATCATGCAAAAAATTACAGTGGAGAAACCTTTTAATCTGCTGACAAATATGTGAGTATAGGTAGATTACTTTGCATAATGAAGCACGTGCTGACGTGTACGTATTAAGATGATAGGGTGACTTGTTGAATATTATTATGAACAAAATAATTTATGATGATCATGAAATGGCTGAAACTACTTGATAGCAATAATTTGCTCAATTGGTATCCTATGAACTTGAACGTCATCGGTTTCGAATCGTTGAATTGTTGCCAATTCCATTTTAATTAATCTAGAAAATATCACTTTCTATTAATATTTCAGTCACAAAAATTGAAATTTATAATCTGTGCAGTATTTTTTTGTTTCAAATCTGTAATAATTACTCTAGGCGAATAATTAATTATGGATTTATAACTTTCATTTTCGTTTCATTCATGTAAAAAAAATACGGTAAGCGGATTCTGACTACCGTTTTCTTAAAAATTAAGCTCTAGGGATTATGTCCTTTTAAGACAAGTATACTTACATACAATTAGTTATTTGTCTTTAGACACTTTTACCAGTGACACGTAATTTAAACATGTCATATTATTACGCAACACAGATTTTCCCCATTTTGAACAAATTTAATTTATCAGCTCTCTTCCTCATGAAAAAATTTTCTTGTTATCTACAAACAAACGGTTTGATTTTTTTTCTGTTTGAATTAGCTCATGTGTGTGTATGCATTTCGTAACATTCAAGTTTCCCTACATGTTAGTTAGTAATAACCTTGCCATACCAACCATCAAAAGCACAAAATATTTCGTAATGTAGGGCATAAATTTAAATTTGGAACACAGACTCAAGCCGTGGTTACTGATATAAATAATGATAAACTTCAAAACACGTTAATTGTGATGATAAGTATATTGTTTCTTTGATTGAGCAACAAAGTTACTGAAGAAAAAAAATGCTAAACGCATGGAGTCACATGTACTATATAATCAAAGTATTCCAGAATTGCTATTTATCATTAAATATGCACTACTGTTAATACATGCTATTAATACTACGTATCTATCTGAATAGTGAGGAAAATATAATTTTAATAATAAAAAAAGTTCTTACCGAAGGCCACAAGAGTCGTCCAAGCGCAGCTCCTCTGCATTCTCCTTGTCGTAGTTAACCCGTCCATTTTTTTGTACAATTGGTTGTAGCTGAGGTATTATTTTCCAGCAAATCAAAATATTTTTTTCCTTAATTACAATTTTAAAAAAATTTCTATCTATTCCTATTTTAGTAAGTACATTTGCAAATATTTAGGTAGACCGGTGTAACATAGCATACAAAAGAATTTTTGCTTTACTGGCACAAAGAGATTACTGGCACACTAACTCTTTTGTAAATAAAATAAGATTGTTGCTGTAAATAATTATCACGACGAGACTATTAATCTGTTTACGTAAAGAATATCCCAGTAAAGAATGCCGCTTTTCGTATTCACATTATTCAAGGAGCAGCGTCGTACTTTCCGTTTCACATCACACATTCTGTCAACTCGAGGAAAGCTCTAGGACGCAACGAGTCATGTAATTGTACGAAAAATTAAACTAACAAAAATACAATGAAAACAACAAAATCGGATAATTTCCTCTTTTTCAAATGATATAAAAAGGCCCTGGTTATTCCTATTATTAAATTATTAAAATTGCATTTGTATATGCATATTTCTCGCTTTTTTACACAAACAACTAAAAAAGCTATTCAAAAATTATCAACTGTTTTAATCTGCTTTTTGCACAGGAATTTCCTATTTTTGTACATAAAAAGAAACAGTCAAATGTTTTAATTTTATTTCAAAACGAAAACGTTCAGTTGTTGCAATGGAATAAAGTGAAAACGTGATGCGTGATTGCGATGATTGTTGTAGGATGATGATGAGCTTACTATATGATTACAGTTATTATTATTTCTATAAAAGATTTACATATTACCACTGGTAATATGCGTTGAACAAAAGTGCGAGTTTTAAAATTTTACGATAAGGTAAGCAAGTGTGTAAGTAGAATTTTTTGTTGTTTTGTTTGTCTGCGATATTCAAAGAAAAAATTGCCAACGCATTTCCATCAGTTTTCATAGACGAAAAAGTGCCTCAACAAAAAAATGATTCTGCATCACTATCACAACCAAGTAATAATAGTACTACTACTACTACTACAACGCCAATTATAAAGTATTATATTAAGCCAGTGGGGAAGAATGCGTGAAAAGGAGGCTTTTAAAGCGTTTTATCACAATTTTAACAAACAAAAAATAAACTATACGCTCGTGTTTGTTTATTGTCAGAGAGTAGTATAAAAATTCGTTGTAAATAATAAGTATATAGATTATTCTTCCTCCATAACGATATACATTATCACTGTTGCTGTTGTTGTCGTCGTCATCCCAATCATCTCGTCGTCTTTGTCAGGCCATGAATGAAGATAGGGATCGGTGCATACTGGTATCGTAGAACGTGCACAGGCAGAGAGATCCTCTCGATGTCGCGATAATTAACATGCGGTGGTGGAGGTGGATAATGATGATGATGATGGCGAATAACGATTATGATTACAGCGATGAAAAATGAAAGGTGTCCTCTCGTCTTCTTGCTGTTATGCTGGTGCACTTATCATCATCAAATGAAAATGAAATTCATCAAACGGATGGATGTTACTCCTTCTTGTATAGGTGCGTAATATGTAACGTTTGCTGTTGGTGAACTCTCTGAGGATTTCCGTAATCAAATGCTTTCCGGCCTTTCTTCGTCGTCTGTTTATTTGTCCCTTACAGACAACATGCATTACCATACTAGAATATTGTTCTCATCGTTCCTCTTTTTTTCCGTCAACCAACAACACACACATACACCTGCTTGCTCGCTTGCTGTTATAGCACACAACTTTTAATATTAACAAGTTTATAATATTAATAATAATGTATTTCAATTTTCAATTCAAGCACTTTTGATTGCAGCAATGCATTTCCACGACACGCATGTACGTAGGTATTTTTGCATCACCCCAGCAGTCGTCGTCACCAGACAAGTCGGTAGGTTTGGTCTAGTGACGAAGAAGATGTAGAGAAGAACTCTCAATTTTTTGCAAACTCTCGTTAGTAATTCTATTTTCACACAGTAAATAGCTATGAAATACGCAACTCTTTTTATTTCTTAATAATATAATGGCAGCTATACAGTAATAGCAATAATAGTAATAATAATAATAATAATAAGGAGACGTTGATGTTGCGTTTACTTGCGTGCTCACAGAAATACAAGCCCCGTCATCATCGTCATAATATCACTTTACTTTATTATAGGCAGTTTGTAAGTTGCTTTTATATGGCGATATATATGGTGTACACGCCTTTTGTGTTTTTTAAAATAACAAAACTTGTATGCAACATTCGTGTTGTTGTAGTAGGTCTGTTTGGTTGAGTTGTTGTTGCAAAAAAACTGAATGTTTTTGTATGAACACACACTACTGCATATAGATATGTATGCAAGTTGCTTTTTATTGTAGTAATATTAATAATAAGTCATGTCATTGATAATGGGAAGATGATACACACATCATCTTTTTAAAACAAACACTAGTGCATGTCTGCTATTACTACTGTTATTCTTGGCTTGTCACAAATTCACGGTATTATCAACCGCCAGTTGTGAGTCGTTTGCTGCACTTATCATGAAAGGGAATACAGCACTTTTCCTTTCTGTTTCATGCAAAACGCGTGTTTGAAGTTTTTAAAAAAATGTATTTTCACAGTAAGGTGTTTTAAATGTTCACTTCAAAAAAGATTAATTATGTATTTTTTTATATTTGCATAAAAACGCCTGTTCCTCTTGAATGTTGAAATAGTAGTGGTCAAACAAGAAGAAAACAAATGATTTTACTAATAGACCTACTGATGTCACAAAGAAACGAAACGTTTCAACTGTTCAGGTTAAACTCCACTGAAACCAACCATTAACCTAGAGATATCGAGGTTGATGATGGTGAATGTCTCTAACGATGCCTATATGAAAAGGCAGAGGCACGTTTGTGTACTTGATCTTAAAGGTTATTTAGCTGCTCAAGCAAAGCCCAATAACAATGGGGTCGGTGAAACGCTGGTACTAATACAATGTAGCAATTGATTTTTAAAAAACAAGTATTTATTTAAAAATAATAATAATATTAAGATCGGAAGGAAAAAGTGCCGTGCGCAGAGCGCACACTGACATACGGCACAGTTAGCACAGGCGGACAGGCACTTCTCAATTTAGAATGTGCTAAACCAAACGGAAGAATTGAAAATTTGTAACAACAAAGTATTGTGAGGTGTGCTTCCCTCGAAATACATTGGCCTACTGATGGTCAGATCTTTGAAGACATTGATTGTAGATGCAGTATATTTGCTGTTGTTCACATTGAGCAGCAATAGAAGTAGTAATAGTAGTTAGTAGTAGTAGTAGCACAGGTAAATGGCAGTTTGTTGCAGTCTGCGATGTTGAAGATTTTAAAGGAAAAAAAATATGAGTACATCAATATCAGTACGTGCTTGCATCCCTACGTAGTAGTAGTAGTAATAGCGATAAAAATGCAGCCTTCTACAAGAGCCAGTGCGTTGTGCGTACTTATAAGCATTGTTACTACTACTACTTACTACCACCACTACTTTCTTAAAAGATACAAACAACAATGTGCAGTGCTTGAAAAGGGTCCAAATATGTGAATGGTACCTCTCTGCGATAGTTTTAACAACCATCGTTTACCACATAAAAATGTGTGTATACACACAGCGTCGTCGTCGTCGCGTATTGAACAATTTCGTTTGTAAAGGCTGAGTTTGTTGTAAGTGTTGACTCATTGTTGCAGCGCTGCTGCTGCTGATGGTAAACACTTTTATGTTTTCTGTGTAAAAGAGTTGCTCGGCAGTAGGTTGGTTGAAAGACATTCACAATAGTAATATCACTCACTACTTATACTATCATCATCAATATCTGCAGCGATGATGATGACTGTGATATTCGTCTTTAAGAACCTGTACCTATATACTATGTGCCTATATTCGTATTCTTCATTTTTAAAAAGAAACCCTTCTTCATAACCTCTTTAGGTTAATCATTTTTTTCGTATATATGGGAATGCACATAGTTCTTGCACTGATAAGTAGAAAAAAATGAATATTATATGAGCATCTTCTCAGAGCAGAGCTAAATAAATAGACAGAAACACTTTTGTATGCATTTGTTCTTGATTCGCATCATACGCATGTACAATTATGCATTTGGTTGCAGTAGAAAAGTCTTGAAAGGGAAGCTGGTTGAAAATGAGCAGCCAAGAATAGTTGGAGTTTAATAGTAATAATAATAACATTAGTAAACAGGTATTTTACGTTTATGGCTAACCCAGCCAACTGCAATGCTGATGGTATCTGTTCAAAAAAAATCATTTTAATTTGCAAGTAAATAGATGTCGATTTTTAACGAGAAAACGTAAATGAGCCATAGCATCATATAGCGTTACATGCAACATTTGATACCAAAAACAGCCTCGGAATTCAATTAAAGTTGCATTGGACGATAAAAAAATTTGTTGTTACATTTGTACATATTCCGATAACTATCTTGCTTTTGCAAGTAAAGTAATGGGACAGCAAGCTTGTTTGACTTTTTATTGATTGTTTTAGGCACGCAAAACAATGGAGTTTTAGTTCATTAGGCCTTGGTAATGTGTTAATATTCAATAGTGGTAAGGTGTATCTCACAGTGCTTGTCAGTGGTGTATCACTTGTCAGTAATCAGCAAATACAATCAATTTAATTATTCCTGCTGTAGTGCACGACAACTCTGTGCAAGTGCTCATTGTTAATTTAGCCCTCAAAAAATTAATCGTAATATCTTTGCATAATCTAACAAATCTCTACAGTCATTTCAACTTTAAAATTCATCCCTGATCAAAAACATATATTATCGCTTCCTTCCGCTCATATCGATTCATACTGTAGATGAGGTTGAATTAGTGAGCATTGTAGCGTTTAAGACTACATGAAAATGTTTACAGAATAAATAGCTAGAAGGTATTTTCAGATTTTTCTACGAGTAACATACTTTTTTTCTCCTTTCAATCAAACAATACCAGGTTAATTTTAAAACCGGGATAGTTGGCATTCAAGAATAATAATAATGATGTCAATTTAAGTCAAAAAATGTTTGTACCGTAACCGCTTCGTTTCCATTCCAACCCAAAATCAAAAGGTACGCATGTATCCGCCGCTTGCACTACAATAAAAAGTAAAGCTTACATCGAAACCTTTGTAGAAGCGAACAACGGTTGAAAAACATTACTTGAAAATAATAGAATAACATTGTTCACAGTCGGGAAATGAAATAAAGATAAGATGAATATAAAAAAATAATCTTCAGCATTCATTCTTCCAGTTACTCTTCGTCATTTCCAAATTATCCCTTAATATCATTCTACATTCCATAAATGATGTATGCTGCTTTGTATGATTTTTTGCTTGATTCTAGACAGAGTCATCACCAGACAAAACCGAAATTCCTCCTTTTTTATTTATTATTCTGTTCTAAAGCATCAATGCGTAGCGTAACATTTTTGAACAAAATAAATGAATATTTGGTTGTTGCGTTGTGTGCCCTTTTCGTTAGCTCTGCTATTCTTTCATTTCGTCTCTGATGAAAAAAAAGAATGAATCTTTTCAGTTTAACTTGGCTTCTTTTTTTTATTATCATCATCAAGGAATTCTTTGCCTTTCCTTTTCACGTTTTCTCATTTTACACCGGTTACGCATTTTCCACGCGTAATTTACACTTACTCGAAAAGAAACTGAGATTTGCTTCTTCTCGCCTTGCATACACTGTTGCACGGCCGCACATGCTATGGCAAAGCGCAGTTTTGCTTGCACACAGTTTTGTAGTCTAATCGTTTTAATGACGTGTTGCAGCGTGGATATTTGCTCCTTTTTTATCCTTCATTAGCACAAATAATAGTAGACGTTATGGTGTGTATCGTCAGTGTGCTCAGTGGTTCTGAAAACGAAAAAAATAACACGCTATTATGTTTATAACACAGTGCTTCTCGGTTGCAAACAACCCATTTCTTCCTTTTTTAATTTGTACGAAACAAAAAGACAATAAGAGTATTTGGAATTGAAGAAAAGTGAAGAGCATTTAAAAATTTCACGCAGTAACAATAAATTCGCCTAGTCATCCATTACTTGTTTCTTGACAAGAAGATAATGATAACAATGAAAGGAGATGCTCAATTGACAACGGGAAATTTAAATAATATGATAATATAATGTCACTGTTTCTCTTGTTATTATTAATCCTTAGCTCGAGTTATTTTGGTGATCAGAAAGACTTTAAAGCAAGAGAGAGAGAGAGAGACAGAGAGAGATGGCAAGACAAAATACAGAATGATGCAATGAAACATTAGGTTTGTTATTATTAACAGCAGAAGCAACAGCAGCCGCATCTTTAAAACAACTCATCTTGATGATAGATAAATAATAGTTTCCTTCATGAAGCAGTAAATCCTTATCATCGCTCCACTAAAACATAATACGCAAACGCCATGCAACTTTTTTTCTAATTTAGGATGCAAGAAACAAAAATGGAAAGTTTCCTGCTGCAAACATTCATGTCAAGCTCGCTCTCTGGCTATTTATATACATACACATCCACCATGCTCATCATCTTCATCACTGCGCTGCTGACTCTTTTCTGTCTCTGCTGACAAATGAAAGCATACCCCAAAACAATTTAATCTCTTTGAATAACGAAAAAGGGAGAAATGGAAAGTTAAAACTGGAAGTAAAGAAGATTCAGATGGTGTATTCTCCCTTGCTTGTTACATCGTCAGTCTGTTCATCCATTCACACTATGTAACAACAACAACAACAAACTGCATAATAATATTATTATTTGGAGTTTCAAAAGGTAAAACTGAAAGGATACTTTTTTTTCTTCCTTTTAAGCAATAATAGTGATTATAAGAGATCAGTTCTTTGGTTACACGGGATGTACCTGTCGGTAGGCTAAATATATAAATACATATATAGCTGCTCATATATATACCTACATATATTATACCTATAAGCGATACCTATTCGCTTCGTTTCTGACTGGGTCAATATGTCTTACTGTGATGTTCTCCCTTCCTCTCCCTCTCATCTTTGTATTAGAAAACATGCATGTCTCTCAGTTCCTCTTGAATCTTGTTTCACCTTTTTTACAATGCAATGTTTTTTGTCCTTACTTACAAGCGGACATTCTTACATCCTCCTTGCTTACATTTATTTCCCTGTAAGTCGTTCTTTAGTTGTGAGAGACTGTGCAGGTATGCAACTGTTTGATTGAAATGGCTTCTACTCCGTCACTACTCACTATATATTATATTATTATACCCCACAACAACAATCATGTGACCAGATGCATGAATAGAGTTGTATCATTACATTATCGTTTTATTTTATCTCTGTACATTTTCAATAAATAATTACACTTGCTACTGAAGCACAGGTGGCACGGGCAACAATTGGTTACAGCGATTCATCTCCCGTCAAAATCTCTTTTTTACTTTGTACAAAGTTTGTTGCCACTACTACTGTTCTATTACTTTGTAATAGCTTGTCTGTTGCGTATTATGAACATTGGTATTTAACCAGAAGCTGGTAAAGAATTTTGTCACAACTTGTAACCACTCAATTTTGGGGTAGAGTTCAACTAGGGACTGGGATCTTATTATGAAACATGTAAGGATGCATATCTAAATATCAAAGCGGTAAACATCATTGAAAGTTTTAATATGTTGGCTTTTTGTGTTACGACCAGGTACATGTGTCTCATAAAATGCTCAATTCCATTACCTATATTCATTCCAAATTCTTTAACAAAGCCAATCAATTTTACAACGATTAGTTTGGCAGCTAATTTTATTGATATGTTAACTTTACTATTATTATTATTATTACTATTAGGAGCGCGTTGCAAAATTGTTCAACATGAACAGTTGCAGGATTTGTTATTCATTTGCGAGTTAATATTAATAAATATTTTTTATTATTATTTTTATTATTGTCGTATTATTGTGCATTGGGTTTTGCACACTGTTAAGCAATACTAAGAGACGAGACTAATAACTATGCGAAAGTCTCAAAGAGACGATAAGGCAAAAAGCCATCATGACAGCGACATTCACTCTTACTTTGACAAAATTGCGACATTTCACTTGTCAACTGTTAGAAAATCAGCATCACTTAACTAATCATAAGAGAATACAGAAGCACCTTACCACCACCACCACCGCTATTTTTTTATTCTTCATGAGAGCTTTCACATTCTCAGGATCCCATCAGTCCATAATATGTTATTGTATGTATGATGTGAATTAGCCATAAGGTATTAATTGTCATATACTATATAGTATAAAAATAGTCGAGTTACGCACATTTCCCTCGTCTCCAACATGCAATTAACAATAAATGAATAAATTCATGTACGCAACTAGATAAATTAATCTCAACAACTTTACATGTAGGTATAATCATCATCTTCTTGAGCAAAGCCATGTTCTTGTAAGAACATACGTGTATTGGTATGTGCATAGGTATTGACCACGTCGTTATGATTCATCGCTGCGGATTACCACCGCGCCCTTTGTAACGTACTCTAAATGCCTACTGATGGCGAGAAGTAAGTAATACTAGCATAATTTAAATAAATAAAAATAAAATAAAAATTTCGTAGTGTACAGCTAGCTTTGTACGTTTTTTTTTGCTTACTACAGCCGTCTGTTTGTCTGTGAAGGAATGGCAAATTTATGCTTATTTTCTTGGAGGATTAAAGAGAGATTTCTCATTGGAGAAATAATATTACAGGTATATAGAGGTAGGTAGTACGCTTTGGATATATATTCTAAAAGCACAAATGGGGTTTCAAACAGTTGGCACTGCGATTTTGTTATGCTGTTTAATGATGCAAAGAAAACAAACTTATTTTACTAGTTACTATTTTGAATAGCAAGCTGCTTTTCAATCTAAAGAATATATTAGTATTGTTATGCGCGCACTACAATGACACAGCTTATAATTCAATACTACACGGAGTGCACTATATTTGCACCATATATTCACATACTCATTACTCATAACTTTGACGTTATATATATATGTATATACTAGGTTTTAAATGTTATAGTAAACGTGTGAACGAAAAAATCATAGTATCAAAAATCGATCAAAGAAAATATAATCATTAACGTTCCTTGTCTGAGATTCTGCTACTATTGCAAAATGTGGAATCGTCTCATAATCTGAACTCCTCACGCAACGCTGTTGTAGGATATGGTAGTCTGTTTAAGATCAGAAAAATGTCGATAACATCATCGTTCACCAAGTCTCACCCTCAAAGACTATTGACAAAGAATTTATACTTGAACTTTAGTTTGACTTGTTGTGCAATGGAAATGACAGTAGGGGCACCGCAGAAATACCTGCCATTCAGGTGAGGCATGCTGAATGTTTTACACGAAGGGTGACATTTGTAAGTGCAATATTGATAAAGTGTAATTATCAATTTGCAAACTACATATTATTGCGGTGCTGTAGTTACGATTACTATCGATCACAATCAACAACAACGCCCCCTCCCATCATTGAAGAAAAGTATGCTGGTGTTCATCAGCATTGCATTATTTATCTCACCAAGTAAGGTCAGCGAGAAAAATTCTTTAGGCTTTAATAATAAAAATAATAATGGACGCATACTTGCATATATTAATGATCGTAAAATGTCAGAAATATCTTGAAATGAAATTGAATGGGTAATATAATATGCAATGATGCAGTTCAATATTGAATTCATAACGCATGATGACTTCCTAAGATTTACTGGTAAGTAGAAAGTCATTAGCATTTGTTACCAGCAAAATGATTGATAACGATAATTCTATAAATCGAGCCTTACTTTTTAAGCTGTACCAGTCATAGGGTCCTTATTGAAAATTGGGTTGAGTGGTGGTGATGGTGGTGTGAGTGATTATGAGCATTTAAAAGCTGAATTTAATAGTATCAGTCAGCGTTTTCTTAACGGTAACAATAGTTGTGTATATTAGTGAGTACGTATAAACATGTTCGAAATTCATCACAAGTAGTCATAATCTACTTTGATGTACAAGTAGTATTTAATAACAGTGATTAAATTAATTACGAGTGAGATAACGATGATGCCCACGTCATGTCGCAATTCAACTTGTCACATGGTAAAATGGAACATTGTGCAGGTGGGTATTATATATTATATTTATAAAAGTGAATAGGTATGTATGTATGTATGTATGTATGTATGTTTTTTTTCTTTTTGGTGAATGAAATAAGTACATTATGCTTTATAGACACTTTCATTCCAATTCCAAATTCGTCTTTACATACGGTAGTTAGTTACAATTACAGGTGAGTGCTCAACGGATTGTTAGATGGGTGTTGTTAATGATGCTTGAACATTGCTCCCTTCATCATACTGAACAAAAGTCGTTTTAATGATTTATTTATAACTGATTTACGAGTCAATTCCTTCCACTGAAGTTGTTTAATAACAGCGTGCCATTTTGCAAATTGTGAGTATCAAGTGAAAGGTAGCAATCCACCACCAGTACAGTATTATGCTGTTGTCGATGACTCTAAAACAAGTTTTTTTTATCTGTTCAATCATTTGCTACTACATGGCATTGGGAAGAAGGCACGATTTTAATTAGCCAAGCCAAACCGTTTTCAGCATGTCAACGGCTTAAAATAATACTGTATAGTAATAGTAATAATATTAATAATAACAACAGTAGTGGCAGTAGTCACTGCCGTAACTATTCATAAATATAAAATGAAAAGATTTTTTTGAGTCATGCAAATTCTTTTACAAAATCACATTGTGACAGTTATGGCATGCCCATAAAACACAATGTTGTTGTATTAGATATTCATTCTAGAATTTATTTATTGATGTTTTAATTATTGATTTGGCCATGTCATAATTCAGTTTGATGCCAAAACAGTTTTAAAATTGATATACCTATGTTTATTTAAGCAAGAACTAATTATAACGGTTGTAGTGTCAATATTATCTATCAAGCACCGATGAGTTTCAACGTACCCCAAATTTGGTGCAGGCAAGCAATGCAATGACTAACAACTTGCAAACAGTGTATTATGCGGAATTTAGCTGTTTAGCTAATCCAGTCAAACATTTCATTTTATTTTGAATTCCAATTTTAATGAAACAAAGTGTTTCTATGAATAAAGTCAATAATCTGATGATTTGTTTCAAGTTGTAATTGCTGAATTTAGAATATGTATTATCCTGTATTATTATGTGTATTATTATCAGCCGGGGCTCTTAGAGTGAAGAATGCAAAGGAAATCAAAGTACCCCATGCCATCCTATATTTTAGCATATTGAAAGTGCTAGAATTCAGCATTCAACGAACGTTTGGAACATTTGGTGTAGTAAAGCTGACAGGCAAAGATGTATTTCAGATATACGTGTTTGCAGGGGATTACAGAGCATTAGAAAGCATAAAATAATTTTGTAATTGCTATGACTAATACCTATTTTTTAAATACCTATTAAGTATTTATTAAATTCGTCTCCAATTCGCGTCTCAAGAGTTGCCGTCCACAATTTGACATTCTCGTTAAGCCTTCAGCACACGATGATAACTTTAAGTAGTGATTCATAGCATCATACTTAATTATAGATATTGTGTAGAATCAATTTACACGTTAATACTTATTTATATCGATGACAACGTTTCAACATAAGCATTGGGAAATACATTTTTTTCTGTTGTGAAGTAATATTATTTTAAATGTACAATTTCCATACCATGAAAACAACATTGCACACAAATATTGGAGGATGCAGAGAAAAAAGGTTTTGCATTTTTTTCAAAAATCTTTCTAGAGATGAACATGTCTTATTTTAAAAGTCGTTTGATGTTCCTGAAGGATTACTATTTGAAGTGCCACTGGAGGTCTGAGCGGCCGCAGGAGAAGAATCCGAAGAATCCATTCCCATAATTGTGCCAAACCAAAGGGGTTGTTTCCTGGTGTTCAAATTACCACTGCTTCCCACACCAAGCTTTCGTGCAAGATACTATGGCAGACAACAAGGAGAAAAAAGTAACTTTTAATGAATAATCAAAATCACAAAAAACATCATTTCATGCTTTATTAACTCAAACTTTTCATGGCCCTTTTACAACTTGCTCAATTATGTGCAAGGTGCAGTACTACTGGCGTCACACGATGTATTTTTGAAAAGAACTAAAGTCATAATAACAATTAGAGACATCAGAAAAAAACCCCATCGGCTGTTTTTCACCGCCTGTCATGTGAAATATGTTTACAGTTTACATACCTGTAATATTCTTTGTACTATCAACAACAGAGTGTCCAACTAACAAACAACGCAGTGCCACTACTACTGTGAGAACACAATATGGTATACTATTATTACATGTTATGCTACTACGATATGTCTGCATTCTGTGGCAGGGAGTTAAAAGTCTTCATTCTGCTGGGATATAGTAAAAAAACCAAGTTTGCTTGTGTCTGAATGAGAATAAAAAAAATACTTGGAGGGTAAATACAGTAGAAACACTTTAAGCAAAGGATCAATGCCGGTGGTCTAGCAAGGAGGTGAAAATATCTTGATTTTTTTGATTGCCTCACTTATTCAAGTAGACAGGAATGGGCACCCTTGGTTAGGCCACCCTGATACAGTTGGACCTACCGTGTACGTCCGACTTCAAACATGTTCAAGTGTTTAAACAAGATGTACAAACTGACCATATACCAGAAAATGGAAGAGAGCTTTGAAAACTTTTTTTTTTAGATCGACGCCCTTATTCGTAAAGCATCCTTATTTTTTAATGTTCAGGAGTAATCATAATGTACAAAAATCCTTGAATTTATTTGTTTCAGCATTTAGATTGCAAGGTAGAAAAAAACAAACTCTGATTTTTACTTGCTATAACAAATAATTTGAATATGATAAACAACAAAACTGGGGGGTATCTGCAATGAGACTGTTTAAAGCAGTACGATTTGGGGTATTCTGACTCATGTTTTTCCCTTATGGATGATGAATTTAAT
>JAHZMT010005036.1:0-10761 GCA_027743785.1 Sinhomidia bicolor
GAATTTTATGTTTTTTTGATCATACAATTCCTGGAATATATTTTGAACTAATTTGCTATCATATTCTTGTTCCTCCATCATCCATAACCATTGCTCCAACAACGTGATTGTACTAATAATAATAATAATAATAATAATAAACATTAAACTCTCATTTACATTCCCCATCATACGCCACTTTTCAGGAAAAAAACATTCTCGTGTTTCCTCATCTACACTCCTTCTTATAGTACTAGTATCAATATGCATTATACAAAGGTTGCTTTAAAATATCCCTACAAACCTGTGCTACATTATTATTCCGAACTTTGAAAAGGAAAAAAAGAAGATAATGCACGGATAGGATTGGTATTTTATGGTGCGCAGTCATTCACAATTTACTATCCTTTTTTCTTAACTATACACACACACACACTGCATTCTCACTTTCTTACCGTGTCGTCAGTAAAAGAGAACAGGCAAAAAATATCTAACATTTTGCATTTTATACAATATATTTGTTTTTCTCCTTTCCCACGTCTACTTCGTCACCACTGCCACCATCATCATCACCGTCATCACGATTATTATTGTCACCCTGCTCACCTCATCTTTCTCATCATCGTTATATATTATTTATCATCAAGCATTATAATTTTTTTTGCAAGCTTGTGTACCAACAGCGGCAGCAGCGGTGGCTAATATGCATATTATATAATATGCACGTTAAACTAACTAAATATTCTCAGCAAGCAGAGCAGTGATTTCCTTGCCATGGAAACGCTTCAATCCTTTTCTATGCCAATATGAAAAAACGGCATTATACACAGAAATGATGAGATTATTATTATTACTATAACAGCAGCAAGGCATACTTTTGCAAGTAGTGAAAAGTGTTTTTTTATTATTGCACGCCGCGCAGCAACAGCTCGTGCTTCTGCTGCTGCTGCTCCTTTTTTTGACGACACACACGAACGACACGGAGATTTTTAAAAAATTGAGTGTTTTTGTCGGCGGCGTACGAAGAAGAGAGGAAGAAGAGGAGCAGTTTTAAAACATGACATGACTTCTCTTGTGACTTTGCAACACGACGATACAAACAACATGAGTTGAGATGCTTGTAGAAAAAATGGAGAAAATGATAATGATAATAATAATAATAGTAATATACAATAATCATGTTTTCAAAGGAGTAGGTAGGAGGAGGAGACGCGGTACATGTTCGAAAATGTGTACGAAAGACACAGAGACAACATCATAAAAAACATGCATGCATGCATGCATATTATGCATACCTACTCTTATTATTACTTATGATAAGGAGGCTCTGTCTTTACTATTACAACTACTAATACCAAGTGTGTTTGAAACCCACCGCAGGTGCATGGAGTAGTGGAGAGTGGAGGAGCGGCATCGATAGTAGTAGCTTGGTGGCTGCTGCTGGTCTTGTGCTCTCGTGTACCAGAGATTGGTAGCAGAAAAAGAAAGTTGAGCTGCATATAAGCTACAGCTAGTTTGGGCTTTTACATGGTGAGCTACAAGCTATTATACTGCACAGGTACTTTATCAATTTCATTCAACCACAAGACAGCTATTTTTCCATTTAAATTTAAATACAGTCTTTAAACTTTAAACTTAAGATCAGTAACTAGCTACAATATAGCTACACAAAGTGGCTCCAGGTTAAATACTAAATACACAGTTGAAGTTGTTGCAATTTTCTTTCAAATTCAAAAGCAACGATAATGGCTTTCACGTTTTGTCAAGGTTTCATGTTTAGAATCCGTTTATCGTAGTTACGTAGCAAGGTCTTGTCACTTAATGAACTGGTTGTGAATCGTTAATGAAAAGAGTTAATGTCAGCAACGTAGTTACAATTACTTCCAGAAATGGATTAACTTTAAGCTACTTTCAATAGGCTATAGCTATATATAATCTATTACAGGCTGTAGCTATATGGCAGTACATAGCCGAAGAAAATTGCTAAAGCTACCAATCTCTGCTCTGCTGCACCATATCACTGTAGTCGTCATCATCATCATATTATCTAACGAACTGAAATGAACTCTCATCTTCTTTAGAATTTGATGGAGGAAAACTGAAAAGAGGAGTAGAGAGAGAGAGAGAGAGGGAGAGTACTGCTTACAAGTCCTAACTTAACTACTAAGCATACATACTCACTCACTCACAAGGTTCGTCACAGGGCAGCAGGGAGCAGTACACTCCTTCACTCCATACATTACTACACATATGATGATGCATGCATACGCGCTGCTCTTATCTTTCTGTGTTCGAAAACCAGTATGCACTCCATGTAGTAAAAACTGGTTTTAAAACTGTTTAAGCTCCAATTGTATTATATACACATACACACACGTATTTATAATTATATATGTATATCCTTTGAAATACCAATAAACAAAATGATTTTAAAAAGATATATAGCAATATTTTTTTCAAAAAAATAATATCTACATAGAGCATCAGTCTCCTCCACCAACAAGTAAAACAGGTACACCGACAGGACAGATTCGGTCACTTGCACAAAAGCACTTTTCCCCGTATTATTATTATAATATTGTAAGCAGAGTAAAAAAATAAAGACTATGAGTACCATTAAGTATGTTGGATACATTACTGGTGTACAAATAATAATAATAATAACAATAATATCACGAAGAACAAGCAAGTAAGTGCTGTGTCGTGCTTTCGAACATGCAACTAATGGTAATATGTGCTGCTAATATGATTATGATGGTATGCAGCATCACTGAAAAAAACGACTACTGATAGAGATACCACTGCTGCTGCTGTTGCTGCTACTGCTGCTGCTACAACGACTACTATTTCTACTACTGCAAAATTACTATACCACTTGCTTGTATGAAAAGACACATTACAGACTACAAGAATAAATGTATCACGTATCGCCACTCTTCTTTTTTTTCTTCTTGTTTCCTCCGCGCATACCTACTCCCATTCCCATTAACTCTCTCTCTCTTTCCAAATAAGAAAATACTTATTTTTGCCCAGTTTTTTAATTCTCATCTTCGCATAACATAATATTAGCACACTCGCCACGAAAAAAAAATATCCTGCACTCTTCTCTTCTTCTCATCTTCTTCTCTCCCTCTTATCATCACAAATTATTATTATTTCCGTTCAGGCTATCTCTTAACCTTCTCTCTCTCTCTCTTTCTATCTATCTATCTCTCTGTCTCTTTTTTTCGGTTACACTACTTGAATTACTATTTGAAAATTATTATTATTACCACATATTACAACAAATTTCTTTTTATGGTCAAGCCACCGCTTTGTTCAAGTTTTGATGTTTTTGCTCTGTTCGATAAATAATATTAATCATATTAATAATAATAACAGTAATAATCATAACTTTTAAACAAATATCCTCTTCGATTCGCTATCTTGTTTATTCAAACTAGAGAGAAAGTGATGAGTGATCATCATGAGAAAAAGAAAGGGAATAATTAAATAAGCAAGGAATCATGGAACGGCTGCTGCTGTTGTCGTAGTGCTCCCTCGCGCAGGCGTTGTTCGGCAAATGTAAAAAAATAACAGTAATAATAATTTTAATAATAAAAAAATCATGTGCATTTGTGAGGGTGATTTCAACTACAATCAGTGGAAGGGTGATGAAAGATGATGATGGTGCTAGTGGAAGTGATGGTTGAGACGACGAATAACATTTCAATGTGGTGTGGCTTGCAATCCTACCTGTGCGTGGTAGTGATGTGTGATGGCAAGGGACGCTGTTGTCAAGAGGACGACGAGGATGACGACAATGAGATGGCAACAACAACAGGGCGAAAATTGTTGGCGGTGGTGATGTGAACAAGTGTGTTATAAAAATTGTGGTGATGTGACTGGAGAAGAAATTTTTAAAAAATATATAAAGCGAATATAAAAGGCCTTTCTGCGGGAACGTTCCCGTGGAAAGAACGTGAAAAGTTGATACCGTGCGAAAAAAAAAATGCGATGGTGGTTACATAAATAGTAATATTGGGAGGAGAGGAGGAGAAATAAAAAACAAGTATGGATGAGTCTCCGCGACGTCGACTGGAGAGGAAAAGTGGTTCCTCAAGTCGTTCTCCATCTCTCTCTCGTCGTCCCTCTCTCAAGGACAAGAAGACTCCGGGTACAATAGCGAAGGTGAAAGGGAAAAAGAGTGGTGGAAGCGGGAGTAAAAAGGAGCGCTGGCTTCTAACTCGAAAGACATGGCGGTATATGTCGGATGCTGTAGGAAATCTTCTGCCGGAAACCCACCGGAGTTCAACAACAAGTAGTAATGTTGGTGGAAGTGGCGGTGGTGAAGCTATAAAAGGAGTGAATTTTGCCGCCGCGGGAACAAGCGGTAGTAGTGGGGGTAGTACAAGAAGAACCTCAGCCAGTGGAGCAATTGTTTGTGAACCTGGGCCATCGTCCAGTTTTCACCCTGTGGCATTATCAACGCCAGGATTCCATGTCTCAGACATTCCAGGAGGAGGAAATGCCGCAACATCAGCAGGAGGAGCTAGTAGACCCAGATCCATGCCTTCTGCCATTCCAATGGCTCAGGGCACAGGATCCGGCCAGCAGTCCAAAGCGTCGTCGACTGTTACTAGTCCCACCTACGGTGGCATGATGTCTTTTCCTTCACACAGACCTGGTGTCACACCAACTGGACCAGGGCCAGGGAAAAGTTCAGCATCTGCTCTACAATCTCAACAGCAACAGATACTCATCAGCACGGACAAATTCTACCCGCCTTCTGATGACATCCCAACACTGGAAAAACACTTTGAGGCTGTGTGCAACAAAGAAAAGAGGTTTCTCTTGTGGACAAGAACAAAGGCGAAAGGTTTGTCGGGACCGGCGTTACGTGAAGTCAAGCTGAAACAGCAAAAGGAGCCCAAGGGGAGCAAAGGTGGCAAGCATGGTGCTGGGCATCGCGATTCTTCCGGCAGCATTTTAGAGGCACTACAAATGAGATTCGGCGTTGGAGGGGGATCTTCAAGTGGGAATAAAGAGAATGTGGGAGACTACTACTCGCCAACCACAGAGGAGGATGATGATTACGACGAGTACGATGACCAAGACGAGGTTACCGTACGAGAAGGAAGAAAGAGTTCAACAACGTCTTCAACGTCTTTGCTCGGAACGGGACAGTGCTGGACACAAGGCTCGCTCACGTTTTTTCGTCATCTGTCCAAGCTCTCAAGTCACGGCTCCGAGTCAAGCTATTCCATGTTTTTAACGCCCAAGGGAGTAACAAAAATTTGTCGAAATACAGGCACACAAACAGATCCTTTTCCAGAAGAGCTCCTCATTCGGTTTCGACTCCAAGCTGTGCAAGAAGATAGGCAAAAACAGCAACAACTACAGCAACAGCAGCAACAACAACAGAACCTACGTCAATTTTCACCTGATAACCAATCAGACGCAACCACTGTGGAAAGTCCAATGTCGCCAGTACGACTGGATTCGATGCAAAAAATTTCATCTCCCCCACCCACTACCACTACAGCGTCACCAATGTCGCCAACAACTAGTACGGATGGGGTACGGTCAAGTGGGAGCGGACGTGAATCCCAGGAAAAGTTGCTGGAGACAACTGCAGCGTCCAGCACAAGACCCAGCATATCCGGTCAATCTGAAAGTATGGCCACAACGAAAAGTGGCGAGGGCGCATCCACTTCAACTACAACGACCACGACCACAACAACTACTGATAAAAAGTCTGAAGAATCCGGCTACTCTTCCTCCATTTCTGATACGGTGATGAGGTACTTGAGAATGGTACGGAAAAACTCCAAGGCAGATAACAAAGACACTATCGATAAGTTCAAGACTGTCAACTACGACAGATCCTTGCGGTACATTAAGTCGAAAAATGTGACAGTTGAGGAGGCCCTGGAGCACGAGAAAAATAAAGAGATTCAAAAGATTTTAAAGCAGCAAGAGCCCTTGGTGCAGACGCAGCTGCCTAAAGAAGGAGATGTTAGTGTTGTACCTTCATCTGCTATTATTACTTCGACCACTTCTCAAGTGTCAGCAACCGAGGCTGGTGAAGGTGGTGAAATTGGTGTTACTGGTGTGGAAGCCTCATCAAGCATAGAGAAAGTTCTTGAAGCTGGTCAGGTGGCGGTAGTATCAGGCAGCATTGCCATAAGTGATCAGCAGGATAACCAAATCTCATCCTCTATCACGTCGAGTTTTGGCTCCCCGGGGCTGGTGAGCGAGGTCACAAGAACAGATGCTGTGACGAATGCAGCGTTAAGTTTGCACACGCAACCACTCGGCTCGCCAGTAAAAACTAGTGGACAGCAACATGAATATGATGACGACATTCCACCTTCGTCGCCACCTCCTCCACCTCCAATTTCGCCATCACAAATGTCACCGAAAGAAGGAAGGTTATTTTCACCAGGATCACCACCACCAACACTTTCTCCTCCTGCGCAACAAGAGGGATCTTCATCGGTGGGGATTCAAGCGGGAGAAAGCTTGATCCGCTTTCTTCGAAATCTCAATCCAAATCCTTTGGCAAGGAAAATGTCCGATTTTTCCTCCTCATGCTGTTCATCTGAGTCTCCGGTGGATCTTTTTAGTCCAAGATACTCTTTCGCGACGACTGTGATGAGTGGAAGTGATACAGAAATGTTGGGTGGTGCTGGTGGAGGTGTACATCAAGCAGCAATGGCTAGTATGATGGCCATGGCGGCAGCCAATAAAGGCCCTCGTCGTCCGTTGGACAGTCAATCTTCCACTGCCGGACTAGTTCCTCGTACTCCAGGAGGAACTGCTGACGCTGACGCTTCCGCAGAATTTGACGATGTTTTCCAGGGAATGCAAGCGAGCTTCTTTCAAAAGCAGCAGCATCACCACCAACAGAGTGGACCCTTGTCCTCTTCGTGGACAAGTAGTAGTACAGGAACAAGTGCCACAGCATCCGCCTCACAGTCAACCATCAAAAAGTCTTCAAGTGTGCAACAGATGATGTCTCTTGCAGGAGAATTTGGCACAGCAGCTGGTTCCGGTGGAACAACTCATCCTCCCTCTAATGTCCCCATCACAACCACATCATCCTCTTCCAGCTACTCCCTCAGCCAATGGTTTCACTACAGCCCTTCCAAGTCATTTCGAAGTCGCGACCGAGACAAAAGTGGAGGTGGTGGCGTTAGCCCAGACACCACATCCACACCTGCAACCCCGACCACCAGCTCCATTGGCGGCAGTAGTGGTGGACTCATGAAAACATTTTTTGGCTCCAGCACATTTTCCTCCACCTTCGGCATAAAAAAGGGAGGACTCCGCAAACCCACCTCAACCACATCCCTTACCATCACAACCAACACTGGAAGCGACTCAGTCAGTGGTCGAGGTTTAAACGCTCCTCCGCCCACAACCAGCTCCAGTCCGAATCTTCTAAGTTTAATACAAAGTAGTGCTGCCAGTGCCGGAACTGGCTTCACCAACCTATTTTCGTCCTCATCACGCAGTGGTTCCACTTCTATAACGTCTGCAACTGCAAGTCGCGGCGGCGGTGCTGCCGCTGCCATGTCTTCTTCTGCCGCAAGTAGTTCAGGTGAGCTTAGAGCTCAAGAGGCAGGCTCCTCATCATCCCTTGTTGGTTCCCCTTACCTTCCCCTGTATGCTCGCTCCTCTTTACCAATTAGCGTTAATCCTGGTGGGGATGGTGCTGGTAAGAGTATTCGCCGGGGTGTAGGTCCGCATCATCATCATCATCCTCATCATCACCACCATCATCATACCCATGTTAGCTCTGGCAGCTCCATTTTCATGCCTACTTCAGGCCTCTCTGACTTTTTATTTTCCCATCATGACAGCAGCTCTTCTGCTGGTAAAGCAGGTTCGGCACATTCAACCCGTTCCTCCAATGTTGACTTGTTATACTTGACTCCCTCCGGAGGTAAACTTTCCTCGACAAAAAAACAAACTTGCATGCATCTTCTTCCGTACTGTACTGGTCGACTATGTACTACTGACACTACTCTGGAAAATGTATAAAAATCTAGTGCTTCTTGAGTTGTAATGGCATGACACTGACTCTCCTCTGGTAAACAGTAGAACAATTTGATTGATACAAGTCTCGTTGAAATAAAAATCATAATCAGACCATTTATATCATCTAAAAACAATTTAGATTTTGTCGTCAGTACCAATTAACCCTAAAAAACCTCTAATTGGGCATGATAGTATTGTTTTGGGAATGCAAGCAATTATTTACCTATTTATATAATGTTAAGTTATTCTTCTTCGTTGACCACTCTTCTTTTGCATCGTTAAATACAGTTATGCAAAAATCCAAGTCGTCATCCAGTGTGCTACCATTGTATGGATCGTCCGGAAGTGTGTCTGGTGCTCATGGAACAACTTCCAGTAGTACAGCACATTTGCGAGCTTCCCCTAGTGGTAGTATCGGGGGAGAGGGAGGAGGGGGTGCAGACTCCATGGCAGCTGGTCCCGCAGCGTCGTCAGTAAGCAGTGCTGGAGGTCGTCTCATTTCCAAAAGTAAATTGTTCAAGTCCAGATCCAAAAGTAGTACGAGAGCGACAACCAGCAGTAGTGGGTCGGCTATGTGCACTTGGAGTCCGCAGGTAAAGGAAATACATGTATTTGCATCTGATAATTTACATTTAAATTACATATGTTTTCACTCGAAAAATAATGAAACAAAATTCCATGAAAATATTTTTTAAATAGGGGCGCTGTAAATGGAAAAGTGTTTCCGGTAAAGTAGTCACTCTGGAGCCGACCACTGTTTTGGCTCTGTCTGAAGTGGAACGGCTCACTCTTCAAGATGTTGCGTTGGAAAAACTTCGTGCCCTGAACCTTGGTGTAGACGTAAAAATTCCTAAAGGTAAACAGCAGCAACAAAGCACTAAATTTGAAACGATCATAATGAGTTGTTTTCTTTAAACAAATAAATAAACAAACATTTGGAGAGTATGCTGGTTGTTTTTCAAGTAAAATGGTTTGGTCACACCCATTCCCCTCTTTTACTCCAGATCATAAAATCTTATGGTTTGTGCAGATTTTGTGGACCCTCTATAAATATACCACCCAAATGGCAATGTTTTAGTTAAATACTTACTACACACATTTTTTTCTTCACTTTTTTCTTTTTTTAATACTTTTGTCACCAATCAATCAATCCCACCACAAGCACCTCTTACATTTTTAATCAAATGACAAAAAGTACGCTGGTGATCGAATGATAATAAACCCGTGGTGACGTTTTTTTGTGATGGTGAAGCATTTTAGAGATAATAATTACTATCATGTAAATAATTATATTACACTTTTCTTTTGAGATGTTTCTTTTTTCTTTTCTTTTTTTCCTCCTGACTTTTACGCGTGTTCCGTGTGCTGAATCAGAAAAAGTTGGAGGTGGCCAACAAAAGCCAAAAAGACGGCCATACCTGTTAAAAAAGAAGGCACTGTCCACCGGATTCTTTGAGTCGGGAAGTAAGCGAGAGGATGCTAAAGGTGAGACGAATGTTCTTCTTCTAAAAGACAAAAAAATTGTTATTTAACTTTTTAAAAAAGTTTTGAGGCATTATAAGTACGGGGGAAACTAATCTTGTCACATTTTTTATTTATTTATTTTTATTAATGCTATAACCTGGAAATTGTATTGGTGAGTCTTTGCTTTCTTTACGTACATGCTTATTTTTGTTCAATTAGCAAAACTAACTTTCAAAAAAATGCTGAATAACACACTTCAGTCGCTACATACCTATCGTGTACCTGGTTGGAAAAAAGGTGGCAATTTTTCATTATACTTTATGTTTATATACCTATATGTACGTTTGAAAATTCCTTTAAATAATTGCGTGTGTGTGAAAATTAAATGAGCAGTACAATGACCAAACAAATAGCTGTTATTCGTAAAACAAAGAGTTCGCAAGTGACCCCGTCATAGTTTTGCGATTGAATTTCAACTTTGACCTATAACCTGTCACAGGTTTTTACGCACATCATAATCATAATTATTTGTTATGCTAGGCGCAAATGAGACTGTTTATCGTTCATTGAACTTTCAAGAGATTTATGGACGCTTCAAAAATATTAATAAAGACATTATGCTCTGAATATCAATTTCAAATGTACAAAAAGACCATGAAAATAAGGAGAGTCATAGCGATTATATAGATTATTATTATTATTGTGATTTTTATATACATTTATCTCTACATACTACTTGGTTTACAGTATAGAGGGAACAGTGCCAAAAAAATACGACTACAAAGTCACCGCACCTGCAACTCTATCATATTATCTGGTTCACAAATGAAATTATGTATCTCAATTTTTCTTTTTCTACTCAAAAAAAATTTTTTTTTCCAGTAATGCAGGTGGAGCAGTAAGCAGTGGAGCTACACAATATGCAGTCATTTTTTTGTCTCCAAGGTCTTCATATTTATTACCATCCATTCTTCAATGCTGCTGTGCTTATTTTTTTTTTGTTATTTTCACACAGCTTGTCTCCAATACACACAAATATGTGCATATTGCCCATAACATATAGAGTTAAAGTTATATAGAGTTATACTGCTCGGTTCAACCAATTTTTAATTTTATTTTTTTCTTCCAAAATTGCTTTATTATTAGCATTCATTATCTTTTCTACTTGAATTGTGAGGAGAAGCACATCATCAGGTTAATGTTCACAAATTGGGGTAGAGCCTCTGCTGTCGTGTAAGATGCAGTCGTGTAAAAAAAATCAGCGCCCCGCGGTCTGCTGTCGTGTTATTTTCA
>JAHZMT010005037.1:0-16427 GCA_027743785.1 Sinhomidia bicolor
TCTAGCCAGGTTAATGGTTACTTAAATGGTACGGAATATTTAAGTAGTTCTAGACTGCATTCCAGTGTTTATAATTATCTGTCAAAAAATCTCAAGCAAAACGATACGTTTGCGATTTATGATGATGCTAAAAGTACGATGCAGGCAGCTGCCTTAGAAGACAAGTTTAAAAGGATGGAAAATGATGTTCTACTTCAAGAACTAGAGCAGTGTGAAAAGACCGCACTAATATTACCAGAGATTCTTTGTCATCAACTCACCCGCCAGCTACGTAACAAAGGATATAGATATGTCCATGTCGGCAATGAATCGATCGGAAACAAGCAAATATTAGTTGAGCTAAATGGATACATTACTGTGCACATGCTAAAGCGTGTATACGGAATGCAGCAATCTGGAATTTTACACTGGTGGATGCAGTACCTACGATATATCCTAATAAAATTTGGTGAGTCTACGACTAAACCCGCACCCGTAGCTGCAAACATGGAGGGAAATATTTTGGTAATTTTCAGTATATTTTGTGCAGGAGTTGTCTTGTCGTTGTTGACGTTTGTGCTGGAACAATTTAAGATTAGGGCAACCATGTTTTCAGCACACTTTGCACCTTGTAACTAGAGCACAACTAGGTGTTATTGGTTTTGTTCTTAGATTTCGTCGTTATTGTCATCAGCGGAAGAACTAATAAGAGTATGGACTGCAACTTAATAATGATCCTTATGTAGAACAAAATAAACCAATAAGGAATAAAGCTTAAAATTTCTACGTACATTTACGTACGTCAGGTACCGACACGAGTAAGTTTGCACAATTATTTTTTTTAGAAATGGCTTGATTTCATGCTGAGCATTAAACTTATTTGGTTTATAAACATCTTTCATTTCCGTCAACACATTAGTATTTTCTTCTTTGTAAATACAAAGTAAACTGTGGTTATTCCAAATGCGCTTACGAAAAATATTATTTTCGTAATATTGAGAAAATATACGTTCGTTTTTAGGGTAAGCATTTTAAATTGAAAGAAATATGGCTCGCTTTTGACAACGTTTTAATTATTAGCAATTTATTATTGTAAAATGTAGTACATTCATGTGAAAAGGTATGAAAATTAGGAAAATGTGTGGAAATCTATCTATGTGAAAATATATGAAATCTAATTTTCATACATCAGATAGTAGACACAAATATTGAAATAAATTAAACAAAAAGTGTTGTCTTGAAAATTTATAAAATTTAATACTGAGAATAAAAAACTACAGATATTTGGTTTACCCTGAAAAATTTACTGCGCATGCTTTATATTCTACTATCTATATTTGCTAACAATACCATTCTGGACTAGTTATAAATCTGCATACGACACAATATTGACTAAACCTTGATTGAAACACGATTCGGTTATTAATAATGTCCTGCTTTCTGCCTACCTAAATCCATCAATAAATGTCCTAAAGTATTCAATTGTTTAGGATTTACACATTACGCCCAGTACGGTTGTGATTTACACATTCTAAACAAATTATTAGGAATTGACAAAACATGCACAGGATTCGTTTTTCCTTTTGCACCAATGTAATCGAATAACTTCTAACAGTTAAAAATAGGAATAGCATTTCGGGTTATTGTTTATGTAGTGTTCAAGCTGTATATTTTGCAATTTGTCAGAAGCCTGTGTATAAAAAATGTTTTGATAGTATACTATTTGTTGGAATTTGGTTTAGAACAATTTTATTTAAAAATAATTATTATTAAAAGTTGTAAAAACATTGGTTGAGTAATCTACAGGCTTATCGAGGTTTTCCTACTAGGTAATTTGAATTACATTAGCAGTTTATCTAAAATATGGAACTTACTTTTCATCAATTAACAAAATATTAATTGTATACTAGTAGTTATTTTAAAGATTTTTTCGTACTTATTTCAAAGGTAAAAGAAGTGTACTTAGGCAAATTATATTGTTCATTGTTTGTATATATGTTTTATAGCATGATGTTGTTTAGAATTAAGTTTGATTAAAGTAAGTACATAAGACAAAATATATTGGTTGAGTTGTTTTCACTCATGCATACCTCAACAAAGAATTAAGCACCTAGAATGAGTGGAGGAGACTTTTTCGGCGAGTTTTCGATACCTTCACACTTCTCCTCTTCTTTCCAAGTTGTTATCTACCACTGAAAGTAAACTATTCGTTCTGTGGAATAAGATGATCTTCACTTTTATCCTGTCACTTTCTTGCAGAATTTTCACTGATTAGCCGTCCACTAATCACTTGTAAAGGTTCTGGATGAATACGTTTACATATTCTTCTCAAATCTACGGAAAGAAGAATGCCTTATGAAATGTCGCGGTTGGCCGACAACATATAACTTTACCAAAACAGAAGAACCTTGAACCCGACTTTGGTTCATCACGAAAATATAACATTGGAGAATCGCTACAACGATTATCTTGACCATGTTAACAGTTAAAACAACATGTTGGAGGTTCCTGAGCTCACAGAAGAACTCAGGCGCCTTCTCATACATAAATATAAAATCTAAATATAACAGTTTGTGTATGTGTCTATGTGTCACGCACTCATGGTTAAGTATGGTTGAGTATGGTTCATTGTCATGGTTAATTGTATTAGCTGCCCGGCATTAACTGACGGGCAAACCAAACTAGTGTTTATGTAAAATTAGAAGCAGCTTATCTGCTATACATATCCACTCAAAAATATCCAATTTACATCACTCAAGAGATGATTAATATTTTTCTACAAACATTCTACAGACTGCATAGCTTTAAACAAATTATGTCCTTCAACTCCTGGAATTAAAAAAAGACTGGCTACAAAAACAGAAAAAATTTGTGACTCTATTTTTTCCTTTATAGCTTATCACTAAAATCTGCATAAATTCACTGAAGCCAGCTTCACGGGATACTACCTATGTTATTATTTATCTATATTAGTCTATCCAAGTTTTCATTGTTTCGCACGAAAAGTATTTTAATTATTTAGTAACTGACCAATCGCATGCTCTTTAACGTGATTTTTAAATTATTGCAGTAAAACAATGTTCAATAAATTTTGAATGCGAATTGAGTCCAGCAAAATCGTGTTCCAAAATCTGATAAAACATATGCGTGGAGTAAGAAATACTTGTCAATTTGTATTTTCATTGTTTTTTAAATATTTTTAATGCATGTAAAAATTTTCCAATAAGCAAATGTAATAAAGATTCCTCTAATTGGACAAACACATACGCAAACTGATTTATGACTTTCACTAGAACATTGGTAATAGTAATATGCTTGATAAATAAAATATTTCAATGCATATAAAATGCATGTTTATGTTTCGATCTTAAATTAATTGGAAAATTATATACCTATGCTAATATTTGACTAATCGTACGTAATGCTTCCTCTTAACACAATTCGTCAAATTCCACAACATTTAATCAAATTCTAAGTTGCGAAAAATATTCGATTTCCGTCTGACCCTGGAGGTTGTCCTCGCGATTTGAACGAAAGAATGCCTTGCTTTTATACAAATGATACCCAGTATATTTGCATGTTATTATTTGCAAGTCAATGGATTTTTTTGCAATTTCAAAAGCGTTTTATGTTGATTATACTCCATTATTCAATTTCCTCTTGAGCAAAATTTATTCGGCCTCATTAAAAAAACATTGAAAAACTGAAAATTTGTAATTATTCACTTTCAATGCTTTACCACATCAGCTTCATTTTCATTCAAGACCGCAAATGGATTCCTTGAAAATAAAACGTTTGAGTCAATTTACAAAAACTCAGAAAATTGGAGCAGTGATCATATAAAAAGCCTATTGTACTAGTACAGTCCAAAAATCCTTCACGTTAGCAAATTTTGTTCAAAATGATTACTGATATGCATATACAGGGATTAAAACTATTTACGTTTCTCAACTTTTACATGTACCCCTTTCCTTTGCAGTGGAACTCTGATTTCAGTGCATACGAGTTTCGTCCTAAATATTCCAAACTCAACAAACTATTATTTCGCCTTTCCTTGTTCATGGGTTCATCGATGTTGATCGTGGGCCTGTTTGATCAATTTTATTTTGGTCTCTTGCATAAAATACCGGAATATACTCGTGTTCACTTGATCGCACATTTTGTCTTTTCTGCGTGCTTTGCTTTGGCGCAGTGTGACGCAATTGTTTTTTGTAAATTCTCAGCTTTCATTATAGAATGTATGCAGGAGGCTCTGAAGTTAGAGAAACGAGTGATGTATCGGCATGGTAATAGACTAGGGCACATAAGACCAATCTCTTCCCCAATTGGATTCTTTATATGCGTACTTGCTGCTACAGGTTCGCCCTGTGCCGAACTAGTTCTTGTTGGTGCTGTAGTTTCCGAGTTTGATGTGTACCACTGGCTATTTGAGTTAGTTCTCCCAGATCCAATGTACAGACCAGCAAGCGTAATTTTGTACTCCTTTCTTGTACGCATCCTGCTTATCGTTGCTGGCGCAATGGAAGCGTTCCGAGTTGCTTATGTTACAATATTTTTATTTGTCATATTCAACGAAAGTTGTACAAACATGTTGTCTGTTCTTTGCAGAGAACGCCGTCTCAGTAAATTTAAAGTGAGTTACCGTCAAATGCAAGTACTCCTGTCTGAAAAGTATTCTATTCTGTCGATAATATATGTCAGTGCTGTATCATTGTTTTGGATTGTTGTTGCTATGCTTTGGTTGGTGGTAAAAGGTGCTGGAAAAATTAGTGATTTTTTGTATGTTCCGTTTGTGGTTTCTGCTGCTGTGTTGATATTGGTTAAGCTGTGTTTGCTAAAGTTTGTAACACAACTGTACGTAACATCAGTCAGAGCTGTGGAGTTTCAAGTTCGTCGACTAAACAACTGGAATTGCCTAATCAAAAGTCGCCAGACACAAATTAATTTGAGGGAGGCGAGAAGCATGCGGTATCTGTACTGGAGTTATGGACCCTTTGCGAAAATCACTAATGAGTACGCTATGGAGAGTTTTGATCTGATTCTAAAAAGGATCACTGACGCAATTTTGATTGTGGATTATCAAAGTTAAGTTTTTCCTTTCTCAAAGCAAAAATATCGTTAGATATTCACGCAGTAGGTTTCGTACCCATTAAATACACCAACGTTTCACTGGTTACATTGTATGCACGAAGCGACTAGCTTTTCCTTTTAAACTTTTAGCCTATTATGACTTTTATCTGAGCATGCGTTCTTCACATTGACGTCCAGTAAACGTTTTTAAAAGTATATGGTTGCGATTGGGAATCACAGACGTCAGAGCCGTGATGCATTAACATACTTTTTCATCTACTGAAAAATTGTGTAATACACATCTCGAAAAATTATGAAGTATGCCATCATCTTTCCACATTAATCTAACCAATTCTTCCATACTTCGCTAGAAAAAGTTTTCTTTATTTATAAAACGACAAATTGGTCGTTAACGTGATTATTAAACAATGCAAAACAAACTTCAACAAGTTTAGATGTGTTTTGAATCCAACAAGATCGTTCCGAAACCTGACAAAACATACCTATCAGGTAAAAATTGTCAATTTGTAATTAAAGGTATGAAAAACACGGAAAATGTGCTAAATAAATAAATATTGAAATTAAATAAACAAAAAGTGTTGTTTTAAAAAATTCTAAATTTGAATGCTGAGAATAAAAAACTACGAATATTGGGATTATTTTGAAAAAATTACTGTGCATGCTTCATATTCTACTATCTATATTTGCTAAAAATACCATTCTGGACTAGTTATAAATCTGCATACGACTCAATATTGACTAAAACTAGATTGAAACAAAATTTGGTTATTATCAATGTCCTCCCATTCTGCCTACCTAAACCCATCTATAAATGTCCTAAAGTATTCAATTGTTTAGGATTACGCGCCCCGTACGGTTGTAGTTTACAATTTCTAACCAAATTATTAGGAATTGAGAGAACATGCACAGGAATGCTTTTTTCTTAATCGATTCTATACTAATGTAATCGCATACCTTATTCCAGCTAGAACAGAAATAGCTTTTCGGGTTAGCCGTGTAATGTTCGGGCTGTATGTGTCACAATTTGTCAAAAACCTGTGTATAAAAAATGTTTTGATAGCATACTATTGCTAGGTACACAGTTAAAGTTTACCAATAACAATTCTTAAAATTAGCGCAAACATTGGTTGAGTTATAATCTACAAGGTTATCGAGATTTTGTTTATAAGTAACTTGAATTACATTAACAGTGTGTCTAAAATATGCAAGTTGCATACTTTCGATCATTCAACTAAATAGAAAGTGTATACTAGTTTAATAGGTAAAGACAGAGTTCTTATGCAAGTTATATTGATGTTTTGCTATAGGATTTTTCAATTATTTGGAATTAGGTTTGATTAAAGTACAAAAGACAAACTACGGTTGTGTTGTTTTTACTAGTATATGTATGCGAGATATACATACCTCAAAAAATAATTAAATATATTATTATCTATTCATTAACATATCCAAAATTTAACTTTTAGCACGAAAAGTATTTCGTTTCTTTAGAAACTGACAAATTGAAGATTCTTTAACGTGATTTTTACATTGGAGTGAAACAAAGTTCAATAAATTTAGATGCGTTTTTAATCCAGCAAAACCATGTTCCAAAATCTGACAAAACATAAATGGAGTAAAAATATGTGTCCATTTGCGACATTTTATATTGTTAATGCATGTAATTCTTTTCCAATAAGCAGATGTAATAAAGCTTCCACCAAATGGAAAAACACATACCCAAGCTGATTGTTGACTTTTACTAGAGCATTTGTAACACCAATATTCTAGACAATAAAATATTTCAATAGAAAATCAATCGCATGTTCCTATTTCGATCGTAGCGATCAATTTAATTAGAAGAGTACTAAATATGAGAAAATATATCTGTTTCTAGCCGAGGTTTTTGAAGTTTTTTAAACATTCAAAACATGATTAACGTGCATATGCCCCAGGTAAAATGAAAACGATATATGCTAATATTTGACTAATCGTACGTAATGCTTCCTGATATCACAATTCGTCAAAGTACACAACATTTAATCAAATTCTAATTTGCGTAAAATATTCGATTTCCGTATGGCCCTGGAAGTTGTCAACGCGATTTGAGCCAAACAATACTTTGTTTTTATGAAAAGGATACCCATGTATGATTACATGTTATTATTATTTGCACGTGAATAGAATTTTTTGCAATTATAAGCCTTTTTACTGTTGATTATACTCCACTATTCAATTTCCTCTTCACCAAAATTTATTCGGCCTCGTTTGAAGAAACATTGCTAAAGTGAATATGCTTTGTTCGCTTTCAACGTTTTACCACATCAGAGCTTCATTCTCATTTAATCCGCTAACGATTTCTTTGAAATTAAAACGTTTTATTCAATTTACGTAAAATCAAAAATTTGGAGCAGTAATCATAAATAGTCAATTGTACTAGTACAGATGTTTCATGCGATCAAGTTTTTATCAAAATGATTACGGATATGCATATACAGGGATTGAAACTATACGCAATTGCAAACTTTTGCATATACCCTTTTCCTCTGCAGTGGAACTCTGATTTCACTGCATACGAGTTTCAACCTAAATATTCCAAACTCAATAAACTATTATTTCGCCTTTCCTGGGCCATGGGTTTATCGATGGTGATCGTGGGCCTGTTTGATCAGTTTTATTTTGGTCTCTTGCACAAAATACCGGAATATACTCGTGTTCACTTGATTGTTAACTTTCTATTTTCTGTGTGCTTTGCCTTAGCGTAGTGCGAAGTAATTGTTTTTTGCAAATTTTCAGCCTTTATTATGGAATGTATGCAGGAAGGTCTGAAATTGGAGAAACGAATGTTGCATCGGCATGTAAATAAAACAGGGCACATTAGACCCAACTCTTCTTTGATTTGGTTATTTATATGCGTGCTTGTTGCTGCAGGTTCGCTCTGTGCCGCACTAGTAGCCATTGCAACTGTAGTTTCCGAGTATGATGCGTACTACTGGCTATTTGAGTTATTTCTGCCAAATCCAATGTACCGACCAACTAGCGTGATTCTGTACTCTTTTCTTGTACGCATTGTGCTTAACTTTGCTGCCGCGATGGAATCCATGCGCATTGCTTTCGTTACAATCTTTTTATTTGCCATATTCAATGAAAGTTGTACAAATATGCTGACTGTTCTTTGCAGAGAACGCCATTACAGTAAATTCAAAGTGAGTTACCGTCAAATGCAAGTTCTCTTGTCTGAAAAGTTTGCTATTCTGTCGATAATATATGTCGGTGCAGTAACATTGTTTTGGATTGTTGTTGCTATGCTCTGGCTTGTAGTGAAAGGTGCCGGAAAAATGAGTGGATTTATGTATTTTCCCTTTATGGTTTCTGCTGTTGTGTTGATACTAATTCAGTTGGTTTTGCTAAAGCTCGTAACACAACTGTACGTAACTTCAGTCAGAGCCGTGGAGTTTCAAGTTCGTCGACTGAACAACTGGAACTTTCTAATAAAAAGTCGCCAGACCCAGATTGATTTGAGAGAGGCGAGAAGCATGCGATGTCTGTACTGGAGTTATGGACCCTTTGCGAAAATCACTAATGAGTACGCTGTGGAGTATTTTGATCTGATTCTGAAAAGGAGCACTGACGCAATTTTGATTGTGGATTATTAAAATTAATTAAATGAAGTTTAAACGATTTTGGAGGAAAATGTTTATTGAAATGTCAAGCTTTCGACAACTACTGTTGTCTTCTTCAGGACAGACTAATACAATCTATAATCTATAATTAACAACAGGGCAGAAATACTTTCATTCGGCATTACTAGATTACCCATTGCAATTTTGTCTCCCTGAAAAAATTGTGTGCCTCTCTTTGGACACTAATTTGATACAGTAAATTTTTGTAGAATTTATATATAAAACTTAATTTTTCTGCTCGCTTTGATTACAAATTTTATTATTAATAGAATTTCCATTTGAATTCAATGATTAATATATCTAAGACTTAAACCGTTTTCTTGCTCCAAATGCTTTAATTCAGTAAAATTGAAACTTTTAATGTGCTTAAAACTGAATTAACGTGTAAAATTTATTTTTGGAATTGGTGTTCGAATTAAGAAACCATCAGAATTTTCAGTATTTATGAAAGTAAGGTGGTTTAAATGACGTAGAATGAGTTTGTCAGCTGAAAAAATTATAGTATGACTTTTACATTAAATTATACAAATAGGTTCTTTAAAATTTAAATACTCTTTTGTTAATTCCAAACAGATTACAAGTCAATATGTACAAAAATTTGCTCCCTTTGCTCGCTAGAATTTCACCAAAGTAGTTAAAGTGTCCTAGCACACAAAATAATGCATCATAAAAACATCTTAATTCGCATACTAGCTTTTAAAACTCTCTTTAGCGTCATTTAAGTGGGAATTTATTTACAAGAGTCATCGTTATTTTTGAAACATTTCAATTAGTGCAAAATGAATATTTTATAGGCAATTATGTTTACTATGTGCTTCACGTTTTTAAAAAACCTAATCAAAACTAAGTGCTTTTGAGATGAATTGTTGTTTGTTCAAGGCAAGTACAAGCATTGTCGCCAGTTTTAGCTGTTATCTTGATACATCCTTAAATTATTGAAATTAAAAAAAATATTGCCATTAAACTTAAAATGTAGCAATCAAAATAGTCATATAAGCGTGCTTACTTACTAGTCCAAAAAACTAATTAATATCAGCAAGGTAAGTGTGAATGCAAGCTCATTGAAGTGAAACGAATTGATATTAGAAAGCAAATAAAATGTGAAAATTACTTTCTACCTGAATGCGCATACTTCATTGAGGAAATGATTTTCTCCGTAAATCGATCATTTAATCAAATGAAAAAGTCTGGCGTACAAAAAGTAAATTACTTCAAATTACTGTAATTGAATACTAAACCATCCAATAAATTTAGCATTCTACATAAACTACTTAGGTGATGAACAGCTGATTGCAACGTTTCCAGCGATAAATGAGCATAAATGAAAAATCTTACATTATTTGTAAAACGATGTCAATTACTTTATATTATGCCATATTACAATACTTGTCACAAAAATGTCACAAATTAGAAATGCATTGCATGGACAAGTTATATGTTCGCTTTTACGTTGAGTCAAAAGTAAAGATAATTATAAACGAATTTATGTGTGCATTTTTGAGAACTAGCATCAACACGTTATAAAATTCATTTAACAAATGTATATAAAAGTTAAAAGCAAACATTTCATGACACAACCCGATCTCCAAAAATTTCCGGGTAACCTTCAGAGTCTAGCTGATATACTCGTTGTTTATTTTGATTTTGCCTACTACCTATTCTTCAGTCCATTTCGATTTAAACAAACTGAAAGTAGATATGCTTTAAGTAAAAGCAACTTGCTTCATCTTGCCATCTTTACAATATTGAACACATTGGCAGTAATCTACGAGATTTCTGACCTTCGCCAAGTTTGCTTTCAACTTGCCAACGGTGAGAACGCTAACCCAGCCAGATATTTTTCCTTGGTGACCGCATTCCTTATTATTGTTTTTCACACATGGACGCTGAAGATGTTTACATTTCATCGACATTTGTACTTGGAGATTGTGGAGTTTCTTCAAAACGAAGAAGGCAAAACCTTACTAAACACAACGCAGCGTGTACAATTTATATTAATAAAGATTATCCATGTTTTACATTTATATTTGATTATACCTTGTGTTATTGCTAATGACGGTGTATGTTGTAAAATCTGTTACTAAGTATTGTGGAATGAAACGCAGCAGTTAGTTTGTTAGTAACGGAATTTATAACATGAAACATCATTCTAGTCATTTCCACCCTTACAATGTTTTCAATTGTTTTTTACATATGCAGATTAACTGGAAACTACTCATACGAGCAGCCTGTTTTGCATACACTCTTCAAGCTGCCATTCTCTACATTTGCATTGACTTACTTGCACCTCCTTCAACGTGGCATCAAACAATTTGGAACAGACGCTTGTTGTCTGTGGCTCGCTACTCGTTCTTCCTAACAAACAATGTAACCAGTATTGACGAGACTATTTCTGAACCCAGCTTGCTAACGAATTTAGACTATGTTCTTGTGCTATTCGGCGGACTTGCAACAATTCAAAAGCAAGTTCTACTCTATTATCCCGATTTATCCCTGTTCCTAGCTGTTTTAACAGTGTGGAAAGCAACAGCTCAATTTTCTCAAACGCTTCAAGCATTCATGAGCGAAAAAACATTTCTAGTTAAAAGTTCCTGGACCAAGATTTACACCACTTATCAAAACATTAGAGAACTCACTGATCTTATCAATGAGGCCTTTGGTTCTATACTTGCTTGTTATTGCGCGACCGCTATGCTTTATCAAGTTACCGGTCTAGACACAATTTTTTCGACAAATTCCATTCCGCAAAAAATACAGCTAATATTTTTTGTTACTATGATAACATGCTTACTTTCACTTGCTGCTGACTCATGCAAAAAGGTAAGTGAATTTCACAAAAAATTGGTGTGCATTGATATGAGCAATTGCTTACATTCTAATGAGAATTGAATTTCTTATTTGCTAACAGATGGACACTCTGCGTGTATGGCTAACAAAAGATGAAAACCGATCTAATGTGCCCTTGGACGAATTGCAGATGGTGTTGGATGAACTTAGAAATCGGGAAATTGGAATAAAAGGAAGCAGCATTTTTACAATTACCTATTCGCTTTTATGGAACGTAAGGTGTTTTGTATATATACCGGTTCTAAATACAACAATATATTTCGTGTAAATATTATAAACTGATCAGTGCAAATTTATGTAGATTTTGACGGTAGTCATAACATACTTCATCATTTGCTTGCAAAGTAGGCAAAGTTCGAGGCAAAGCAGCAGTTCAAGTTCTTGGAGATCGAAATGAAAGTGCAAAGCGTAGAAGCCTGTTAACTAGTTCATAATTTGATTAATGGGTAGTAATTTTGCATTGTATTTAACTCATTTGTACGACAAATATTTACATAAATGTCTTGCTTTTTTGGCGAACGTTTCAATAATATAGTAGACAGTTATACGATTTTGCAAGTTAAAATATTTTGGTGAACGACTTTTTCATTTCATTCACTTCTGAGCTTTTGTAATACAGCAGACAAACTAATGCATTAAAAACTCAAGGTAATAATACACCTAGCAAGTATCGCATAGTAAGGTAGCGTAAGCACGTTCACAAAGAATGTTTTAAGCACATTTGAGGTGCTATCGAATTGTGCAATAAATATGAGCATTTACAAGGTACGTTACCCTCTGACCGTTCGAAGTCGCCTTTCGAGCTAACCATTAAAAATTTGCATGTGGGGTTTCAAGCAAATTAGGTCAACTCCTAATGTACTATCGAAATAAACAATTTAAAAAATTGACCATTTACGAAGCATTTGACGTTCTGACTGCTAGCAAGCGAAGAACAGTAAAGCGATCGCTCTGATATTCCACCCCAGCTTTCTCTGGTCAAGTTTCATTGACATTGGTACATTGTGTTAGCAGTGGACGGATGGACGGACGGACAATGTTCTAAAGCAGCGAAGGACGTTCGGCGTCTAGATATAACGTTTAACGAATACAACGATAGTAGTAGTTTTATTAAAATTACCTTTAAGCATTAACGGTTTTTCATAAGCGATGGTTTTCAAATGCTCAACAGGAAGCTGGATACCCTGGTACCATGACTAATAAAAGATAAACTCCATTACTGCTGACCAATCGTTGGTGGTGTTTCGTGAGCTAAAATACCAGCAGAATGGAATCAAAGGCAGCAATACTTTTACGGTTATTTACTCGCTATTTTGCAAAATGCTTTAGTGTAAAAATTACAAATGTGAAATTTCAACACAATTTGAACCTATATTTAATACAATACTTTTATACAAGCAGTATAATCTATCCACTAGCTTTTTGAAAGTGTAATTGAAGTATAATAAGTTGAAGAAAATATGTTTTTCAACTATTTTCTAAACATGTTCACACACTGCTTTTATTTGAATAATGTAACAATGCTAGAAATACAAATAATAAAATTTGAAATGCAACTCATTTTGTTTCAGTTTGCTACACTTATTTTCGCACTGATTTATGTCAGTGTTTTGCCAATACAAACAGCACGATGAGTACATTTTGTACAAAATGATCTACAAATTAAAATTGTCAATTAAACATGGTATGAATGAATTAGCATGTCTGTTGAGACTGAACATATTACCACGTAAATAAAGCTCAATTCATTTTATAAGGTGATTCATGAACATCATTATTGCGCATAACTACCTTATTGAGTTTTTGGGCAGTTTCATTATAATTATGCACGTATAAAACATTTTTTTGAAACTGGTTTCCAGATTTGCGAATTTTATTATTGCATCGTCGCACTAAAAACGTGTCCTGCTTGCTTCTGAAAGCATGTCCTACTTTTGTTTTAATCTACATTGAACATACAGCATACCACAACAACGCACCCAGTGTGTCTCCATTCAAGCCACAACGTAATATAGTCTTCACTGTACCACTTGAGTATTCACCTTTGTCAAATAAACCGTTGTAAACGCTGTGCGTAAGGTGTTAGATGAAAATAATAATATTATATTATATATTAATATGATAATATTGGATGAAAATATTGGCAAGATCTTCTGGCAGTTGATTTCTTTTTTAATGAAAACAGAAGTTGAAAATTCCTCGAAGTTCTGTAATATATTTCAAATTTTTGAAAAAAAACCGACATTTTCTGGCAAACCGTTAAGAATTTTCGAATTCTGAGGCCAGATTCGGTCGTTTGGTCGAAAAAGACACTAAAAACATGTATCACACGTATATACTTGTTTGTTGAAAATTCGAAATTGTAACGGTCACTAACGGTTACCGTTGACGTGGAGAGCTGAAATTCAATAGACTTCGTCCCATAGACCTATATAATTGTTTGGCGAAAACAGAATTTGAAAATTCCTTTTGGTTTTCCAGAAATCTTGGTGAAGTACGGACGGACGGCCGGACAAAAAATGCGCACAGACGCGCATGACGATCGCTTAAAGGTTATACTATCGTACTTAATAAACCCAAAATATGTTACCCTCATTTGCTATGCCGTCTACTTTCGTTTTCTATTAACCTTTTTGGGGTCGCAAAGTTGGTGAAAAGAACTGGGTCGAACGAGTTTAAATTATATTCAATAAATCAAGAATTGTTGCTGTAATTCTGAGAAATTTTGAAAACCAAAATCATCATTATAAATTGTGCTTTGGCCAAAGCACAATTCTTTCGTCACCTTACTACTGCTGATCCAGTAATAAACTTCTTTTAAAACTATTTATAGAACTTCAAGCAACCTGGGCTATCACAGAAATTCAAATTAAAAGGTATTCGAGAGCAAGTGAAAAGCGTATCATAGGAGAGCATAAGCATTCATGCAAGCACTATCCTAAAATCATGTAGTGTGTAGTGAAATTATATACACATTCATATTGGGTTAGTAGGCAAAGAGAATCCCATAAACCAAAATGGTTTGACCTACTTTTGCATTATGATTTATTTTCACTTAACACTTTTCGGTTAACGTTCTAATACCAGTTTTATATTGAACAAACAATTACCTGCTTACACCTATACAATCATTCCATTTTTCATAGATGAACAGCTACAATACGAAGTTTATGGTTTCAGACTACTTATTACTTACACAGTTTCATTACTTTCCTCATTGCATTTAACGCCTCAGCTCATTATATCCAGTTTAATACTCTCACAAAAGCAAGTTTCATTTCCAAAAGCAATGTCCCTTAATGTACCAATCGACACTTTATTTTAAGAAGTTAAATCGTTTAAGTTCTGTGCAAAATTACATTTTATTATCAAAAAATTAAGCATGGATGCTTTCATGGATCCTGACCACCACGAATTAATGGGAGCATTAGTTCTACTGCTATATACATTTACATCACCTATAGTAAAAAATCAAATAAACAATTGAGCAGAACTTCGTGATAGAAAATAATTATTTGTTTAGTATAAGAGCTGTAAAATTAGTGTGGTGGTATTTTAAAAGTTCCATTTTTTCTTTATCTTGCAGTTGTTTGCCATAAGGGTAATAACTGACAGCATGTTAGGCTGCAGCCATCCGGAATCATATATCTGCACACTTTGGCAAAACTACCGCTACAAATACGGACTCTCTTCTGCACTGGAAAACATTATTTATTTCGGTAATTGACGAATTTAATCATTGACAATTAAATATTTGTAATGAAAACCTGATATGCCAAACTGATTGATTAAAAACTGAAAAAGTCTGTAAATTTAGATTTAAACACTGCCTCACTTACCTTATTCAGTGGGTTTGATTCTTGTACTGATAGTGTTCAACATGATACCAGTTTAAGTTTAACAATACATTTCATTCAGCTTTGCTAAATAGTCTAACTAGCTAAATTACGTTCTATAAAATACCATAATCAAGTGAAATGTACTTTGCTTTATTCACGGGTAAAGGGTCTACAACTGCTATAATACTTGATGCAGCAATACGCAATATGTTTGTACATATGTTTTAAATTTAATTTGTTACAAAAGGTTTATGAAAATTTTCCTTCTTAATAGTATGAAGCAAGACTTTCTCCCAAAACGTGTACTTTCTTTCAGATCACACATGCCTTAAAAACAATTTTTAAATAGGCATTTCTGATTGCGCAAGGCAACACTCAGAAATACTACATATTTGCATATTGAACTTACAAGAGTACGAGTTTCACCTGACGGTCTCAACGTTTTATAAACAAAATTATTAGCAGTAGACACAAGTAACGTTTCTTCAAGCTAAAGTACAAAATCGTTTTCCAATATTGCATACAATTACGTATTTTATTCATTTAAATTGTACAATTTTACAGAGAATGATAGTTTAAATGACATTTTAATCCATTTTGTCATTTTACTTCTTTCCAAACAACATAGAAGTGTATAACACTTCACTTTTCAAAACAATAACGTCTTCCTAAGCACTACATTTAATCTTAAAATTAACATAACCTTTTAGCATTGGCTTGTTTAAACTGAGTCAGACTTTGAAACTACTTTTCATTATGAAAAATGAGGAAACATTGCTGCTTTTGGGATAAACATTTACGCTGTGACCATATTGTCATTCTACTTATTGTAAAAAATGGGAACAGAAAAGTATAGCAAAATTGATTGCACATAAATGCTAATGGTGGGTTACGGTTGTTGGTAATAAAATCTGTCCAAGGGCTCTATTGGTTTTTTTAAATGTCGGTTTTTATATTTCACAGAAATTTGTGCCAGAGATCATTTCACAGCCGGAAGTCATGGAATGCG
>JAHZMT010005038.1:0-20807 GCA_027743785.1 Sinhomidia bicolor
AGTATCATGACTTGAGTGAGAAAGTGAAGAGCGAGAGAGAGTGAGTGCAAGTTACGCAGAGAGGTTAAGAGACTAAACATTGGTTACCGATGATGACGGGCTTTTACATGCAAAGTTTATTTACACATATGAGGACAACCAGTCCAAGGGTTGATATTGCCCAGAAAAAGTTTGTAATGTGATATGGATTAGGATTTGATGAGGAACAAAGAGGATCAAAAATCTGATCGAGATAAATGTACAATACATGAAATCTGTACTTGTCTGTCATCTACGTTGTCTGTCGTGCGTTCTTTTGCTCTACTACTACTACTACTACTACTACTACTACTACTACTACTACAATACATTGTTGTAAATTGTAAGCATTTTTTTATCAAGTTTATTTGGAAACACACTACGCATTTATACACTTCCTCGTCATAAGTGCATGTTTGGCACGAGTACAAATAGATAGAAACGTTTACATACACAGATATACATATACCCTATTATTATAATAAAAAAAGAGTTAACTGCCGAGAAGAAGTAAAATAAATGCAAGATTAGTACATTTAAAACATTACTACTTGGAATTTTATTTTTAAAAAGTTTGTGTTTTGAATCAAGTACAGCGACACACAACTTGTAGTGAAGTAACTTTAATCATACAACATTCACTTGGTTTTAATGGCAGAAAAAAATGCAAAGCAGTCATGTTAGTTGTATGTATGTATGTACATATATAGTACTACCGCCACTACTACTACTGGCAGCAGTAGAAGCAAAGCCCCATGTTCAACAATCCTCGAGAGACTTATCTGATTAATATCAATGTGGTATCAGAACATGCATCAAAGTGACCCAGGGGACGTATTCATACAACACTCTGTTTTACTATTATGGAGGCTCAGCGCAGGCAGCACTGCTGCCTGCTCTTCACAAAATGTTAAAAACTTACACTTACAATCGGCATTATGTCATATTGTTTATACATTTGATATTATTTTTTTGTGCTCAGTGATTTCAAATTAAATTATTAAAAGAACCAAGTCGGTGATCTGCTGATAACGTTTTCAAGCACATGCCCGAAAAAAATATGTAAGCTATCACAAGAATATCAACTACACAAGACACAACATGCACAGAACGAGAATTCGAGTGAATAATATGATATTAAAGATAAAAAATATGCGGAACAAACGTATCACAGCAAACCATACAAGGATATCTAAAAATGTAATTATATGACATGCTTCTCTTTTTATGAAGAATAAAAACAGTATACACTCGAGTTTCAACAATCTGCAGATTTAGAAAAAAAATCATCCGTATATTTTATTTAGCTGCGTGATAAAATAAAAATAATACGTAAAAAAACAAAATAGTTTTTTTTTGCAAATTCATGGAAATTATCTATACCAGTTAAACTGTTATCATCACTCGGTGCTTTTAGTAATATTAACATTCCAGTTGACTTTATTTGCCATAGCCACGCTTGTTATAAAAGATGTAATTTTTTTAGCAAAACAAATATTTACAGTAAATCTCGCATAAAATTTTTATACTGTATTTTATGCACAAATTCTGAATCAGCTATAAAAGACTGTTGCCATTCTTTCGACTGGAAAGTTGAACTTGATATATCTCTCATTGGGTTTTAAGAAAATTAAAAGTGTATCAAATGTAAATACGATCCTCAAGAGTCGCAAATTTTTTGACCCCAAACGACCAGTTATACAAGGTATGTACGCGTGCCATCCAAGATAAAATTTGAAGGTGAAAATCATATACTACATATTACAATATGCCTAGGGTTAAACCCGACTTGAAGGGCTCTCTTTCATACACAGAAAAGTATCATCAACAAATCTTCCCTTCAATTAATTTTTTATTATTACAACTTTCTTTTATAATGCGAATTCATACAACTTAACTAAATTTAGTTTTGATGAAATAAACTGCCTGACGATATACTACTCATATGAAATAAAGCTTTCCTTTAAAAAAAGTACACATGTTTATTTGCTTACCGAGCAAAACCCTGTTAATCTTCCTATTACAGAAAATAAAAAAATAAAATCAGTTTGTTTAACTAATTGGAAGATTTGATATCTTTCTGTAGTAATCCATTTATTCCCTTCAAAAGCATAATATTTCCCTGTCTTAACATCCCTTATGTCTGCAAGTGTGCAAAATTTGAAATTTATTGGGAAAATACGTTAAACGGTTGAAAAGTCAGTTGAATTGAAAATAATATGCGCGCATGCACACAGTAGTAGTAGTAGTAGCAGCAGCAGCATCAGCAGTGCAGCAATAACACTAGCATGCGTTGTCTTGCTCTTATCAGTAAACTTGATGATTTATACATACTGTGTAAAACTCTGCCATTTTTCATTTTCAAAAGAAAGATAGCAACTTTCTTCCAGCAAACAAAAAAATATACATTTTTCTTCTACGTAATATTGCATTTACACACTCTACTACACCAGCAACAAACTGATGATCTGATCTTATAAACAAAAAAAATTAGATGAAGTGGTTTCGTTAATATCACTCAAGTATGTATAGTGGTAGCAACGATGTATAAAAAAGCAAGTAAGAAGAAGGAAAAAAAATCATTCAAGATTTTTTTTCAGACTTCATTTTAAAAGCTATATTGCGTGTGGTTATCTTCTCGGAGAATCTCTTTCTTTTTTTGCTTGTCGAATTCCGTTTTTTTCATACAGTCAAAGAGCGGCGGTCTTGTCTTCTTCTTCTTCTTTTGCTGCTGCTTCTGTTCAAGGCATACGAACAACTAGAAGAAGAGAAAAGGAAGCAAGGTAAGTCCAAAGTTGGGAGTCTTCTTCTAATGATAAAGTACCACAGAGGGAGTATAACAAACAGCCGAATTCACTGATAACGGGACTGATTACTTGGACTTTAGTGGAGTGGTGGAGCGTCTTGTCTGGCTGTGCAGTGGGAAAAAAAATACATACGTTGTTGTTGTGAGAAAACTGTATTTGGTTGGAGTATCACCACCACCACCACCACCGTCACGAGAGAACGTGTAGCAAGTGAACCAACTACGGAAACTTAATTTTGTTCATATCATGGCGCCTTGTTCCTACAACAAAGAAATAAACTGGAACCTCAATAGAGCCGACGACGTAAACTTTTTATTTTCTTCATTTTTTCCTGGACTATCCTCAGTGGACCTATCGTTCATACATAGCTCTAGCAGCAGCAGCAGTATAATATGTAGGTGATATTTTTACAAGGAAAAGCAAGCACCCTTTTTTCTCGTGTGTTTCCTACAGTGGACCGCGTGGAACTGATGAAATAAATGATATCATATCATTAGAAAACTGGATGGTAGGATAACATGGGGGTGGGTGGCATGAGTGAATCTTTTCATGTTGTCCCGTAAACATTTTTTTATCAGCGCTTTATATGTGATTGAGGTATGCATGCAGCAAACAAGATACAAACACGCAAATGAAATTTTTTCTCGAATAATAATGTCCAAAATATACATAGTTTGAAACTCTTCTTGCATTATTTCCCAATTCCGTTTTAGATTTTTTCAAAAAAGTTGAATGTTTTTGTTGAGTAGTTTATTAAACTGCAAACAAGCAAATCAATTTAAATTCAATTACATGCCACAGCAGAGAGGTAGATAGAGTGAACATGCATGCAGTCTACTTTTCTTTGTAAATTATTTTTGTTGTCGGGGTTTCGGTTTTCATTTTAATCAAGGCTTTTATAACATCTACATAAAAAGTGCTTTAACTAAATTACTTACCTAACTAACTTTTAGAGACAGTGGTTTACTAAAAATGATTTCAATGTAGTGTCGTGACTCAAACCAAAATTGAAATTTTCCATTTGTCAGATTACCAACTAAATACATTTAATATTTTTTTAAAAAAAATAATGGTATATGGGGTAACCGGCGAGTGGAATTTCTTGTAGTTTTTACGGTAGTTTTGTTATAATCAACTGTTCCACTTACAAAAACTCCATTCATTGTGACTGTAAGGGATGGTAAGCATTGTTACAAGCGCGGGTGCAGCCATGCTAGAAATAGTGTTGTGTGAAAGAGGAGGATCAATAAATGCATTTGGAAAATCGGCAGAGCATTTAAAGATTTATTCAGTGATACGAAGATAATACGGATTTTCTACCAAAAATATACCTTCGAGGCGGCTACGTTACGTAAGGAAGTTATCTCGCTTTTCATACTTTTTTTCCATCCAAGCGATGACTTTCCAAACACTTTGTCTTGCGCAAGTACACAATTTAATATTATTTTTATACCCTGCCATACATCATCATCATCATATTATTATTATTATAGAAAATGCTGTATTCAAAGATGAGCTACTCACAGTGAGTATCCACTACGTATGTACCATGCCAAAAGCGTGCACGTAAGATAGTAGGCATCTCGTAAAAAAAGGACAAAAGTAAAGTGTATAGAGATAAATGATGAATAGAGCAAGCGTAGGGAAGTATACGGATGGTTAGAGATCTACATGATAAGTAAGTGCCTTGAAGTGTATGAATGAGTGAAAAGAACTGTTTCTGGTAATCCTCCCGGTTTTAGTGACAAAGTAGCGATGATGATCAAGACGAGTGGAAGGAAAAGTGTTCCACATGTGGCTGGCTAAATTTACTAACTTCCAATTTACCGGGAGAGGAGATGATAAAGGGAGGAAAAAGTGGTCGCAACTGGAACAGAAGATGTAGCAGCTGGGTAATCAGCAGAACTTGCAAGAAGAATACAACTTGAGAGCACTAACACTTGCAGAACTAGTCTCGAAATGCCATGTTGATATTAGCAGTATTACTTGGTGGTGGTACGTTAGTGATGATAACTTATTAACTTTGTCTGTCAGTCTGTTCGGTCATCCGTCCAAAAAAGACCAAAACCCAGAACGAACCCAGTTGGACAACCCTTAACTATGCCAATGATGAATTCTATATCCGTTCTCTAACGAACTACAAATTTAATATATAATATTAATATCAGCCGACCAATACCATTTCCCATAGGCAGCGATAGAAAATACAATTGAATTCATTTTGAGTTCATACAGAAGTAAGAACTTTTTTGTTATCAGATTTCTAATAGAAGAAGTACATGTAATTACGTGTTTTACCTGAATTTTCAGAGAAAAATACCAATCAATGCATTGATGAGAAACTGACAGACTTGTTGGATAACCTTATTATATAGCAGTTCCAAACAACGTGACACCTACTTATATAGTTTGCAACGGACTATTATTATTATTATTATTTCCGTTATTATATAGAAACTTGCAAACCTAAAATAGGATGCTCATGTTGTTGGAAGCAACTACTAGTATTCCTACTACTACTACTGTCAGGAAACTACCAGTTCAGAACAGTAACAATATTAGACTGATTCTATTTTCTGCCCAGAAACAAAAAAAATATATTCAAGTCATTATTACAAGAACCGAAAAAAAGTTTTTTCTCCTTCCTCTTCCCACAAAACAGAAGATAAATGCAGGGATAAAGAAGGAAAGAGATGTGCGCCTCAGGAAACAGTTTACAATGCTTCATCTCACTTGTTTCCTCCAACTTCTTTTCCATAACAATTCATGAACGTAAAGACCAGGGAATATGTATTGCCTACGAAATTGAGTATGGCTGTTTGACTACATATTATGTATATGTAGATATACTATACTTTTGTCTTGAAATTACCAAACAATAATAATGAAATTCAGAACGTAATGTTTGTTCAGTTTACGTTCTATTTATCATAAAAATAATAATGCTGGAAACGCGGATACAGGGCATTATATCAAAGTATCAGTTTTAAGCAGCGAATCCTTCATAATATTAAATTATATTGGATTTTCTGATCCATGAAAAACATTGTATCAACTTTCCTCTTTTTATTTGCTGACCTAAAACAGTTCAAAACAATTGCCTTCGAGAAACTGGAACAGTTCATTCATCCAATCGTTGTTTGCGTCAATAATGCAAACCAAAAAAAACTAATTTCGTAGTAGTAAAAGCAAAATAGATAAAGTTTAATCTATTTTTCTTCTCTTCAATTTCTCTTGCAACAAACAACATGTACAGTTTTTGTTTGTGCACTTTCTCAAATCATTTCTCTAATAATGGATAAATATCAATGCATATTAAATGTCACTGGGTTGTTATTGTAACTTTGTCCCATGGTGACTCTTTTTGTGCGTTACATTAGCCTTTTCCAAAAGTTTGATTGCTGTTGGTGTTGAGGTGGAATGTTCAAATGGTAAGCGTGTTCTTGAGAGCATTTTTTTGAGAATATGAAAAATCTTTGTTGTGAACCTCCATGATGGCAAGAAAAGAAAAATGTGAGTAGGGATGGCCTTTACACTTTATACCCTCTCTCACTTCCTAGTTGCGGCGATGGTGGTTTGGTGGCAAGAAGGGCTGCGTAGTGCGTAGTGCGTTGCCGTGATTGTAGGGAAGCAATGTAGCGTAACACGAAGCGAATTATTGGAGATGCTTGAGATCGAAAAGTATCATTCATCATGATACAAAGGAAGCACAAGAGGAGTTTTGTGACGTGATCGTAACGGTGCACTTCTTCGAGTGAGTACGCAGAAAGTATAAAAAAGCAGTGTGCTCCTGCACTTAAATGTATGCTTCGTTTTTTTAAAAAAAATAAAATGTACAAGTATCGCCATCCATCGTCATTTTCAATGTCATATGATTCGGCATAAACGAGAAAAATGCATACGTGAGAAGTAAAATGCCAGTTATAAAAGCAGTTCTGAAAACTGTCCCTTTTTGAATGTTCTGTCACAACACACCACATGCCTACTCAACATAATTCCAGTTTATATTACGTATTTGTGTTTAGAATCTATAGACTATGGATAACAGACATTATTGACATTTCTCAAGTTAAAATATGGTAATAACTTTTGCTTATGTTGTTCATTCTTATTGACATTTGATCCGTCATATAATGTTGCACAGTGCAATCTCGAATTTATTTCTTTTTTAAAGCATTTTTTTCATAAATCCGTTACAATACATAATTCATCAAATAAAATACCAAATTTTTCGGGTTTGAAAAACCGAGGACTTGACTGTTTGTGAATGAAATGTATTTTTGTTGTCAAGTGGAACTGTATAACGTTTTTTGCAGTGCTCCATATTATGCTGTCGGTGTTTTGCCTTCTATATTATGCGTTTTTGCAAAAATTGGATTGTTCAACAAATTGCCAATCGTATTTGTTTACTCGTCCAGTTCCACCTACTTTTTTCTAATATTGTTTTCCGTTTGTATCGTATTGCAGAACAAATGACGAAAACTTTTAATTTTAAAATGCCTTATGTTTATTTCTAATATTTACTTCCTTTTAGCGACAACCTACAGCATTTTTTATAGCAATGATTAAATTTTTTATATTGTTTTACTAATACAAGCATACATTTTTATTACAGTACTTGACTTACAACGTACAATATTTTGTTCAAAATTGTGTTTCTAGTCAAAATAAGGCATTACTCAAGTTAAAAATTATGGAGCACATACAGCATTAATTGCAAATAAAACAGCTGATTATGTATTGTCAAGTATTTCAAATATGTTTATTATTGTTCTTATTACCCAAATGAAAAGCACTCACTGCTCGAAACACTGCTTATTACAATAAAAAGGATTTTAAAAAAAATTCCCATGAAACTAGGCCTGCTGCTGTTGAACCAGACACAGGGTTCCCATGTTACATGCTAACTATTCATGTTTTTGCAATTACAACAGACAAACTAAAAATAACTGTCAGAAAAGCTTTGGAGAAAGTTTTTCCCTCGTTTTTTGTTTGAAAGGAAACTAATATAAATCTCCATTTTTCATTTCATTATACTTCATAATGTTCTTGTTCATTATGAATATTACATCATTCTCTAGAATTATATATTAGTAATGAATAACACCGATTACAGCGACAGCAGTAGCAGACACTTTGTGATAGTACATACTCCATTATTATTTATACAAAAATAATAATAATATTACAAAGGGGAAAAAAGTTCATTTCACTTTTTTAAACTTTTTTCCTCCATACATATTTATTACTCACAAGCAATAAGGGGAAATCTACTGCGTCAACTAAATAGGAAAAGTTTTTCCTTTGCTTTGACGACGCTCTGCCGTTATTCTCCTTTAACTTTTTTTTCAACGCAAATAATAAAAATTCCATATTATTATATATTTATTAAATCCGACTAACCTCTTCAATCCACTTTCTCTTTCGTTTTGTTGCCCGTGATATTGCCAGATATCATTGTATTTTTAGTAGCAGCAGTAACATGTCGTATTACGAGTAGTACGACTAGACTACTTACATACAACCAGCAACAAAGGAAAACAGCAAAAGCGGCATGTTTATACGCTCTGGCATTACCAGAACCCATGGAGAATCATTTTGACATGAAAAAAAAAGTTTTATTCCAAGAAGATTTCTCTTTTTTGTGAAAAAAATACCCATTGCGCAGATATAACATTGTAATGGCATGCATCACAGGATAATAATATTTGAAGGCAACAGCCGTCACAAAAAAAGAGTCTTATATGACCACATTTACGTTTCCCGTTCACTCACTCATTCAACTCATCAGACAGAACTGACTTTGAGCAACTTTGAGGGAAAGAGGAATTTCTCGATGGTAGTATTATTATAATACGAAAAAGATCAGATTGGAATGCCAACGGTGGCGGTGGTCAGAAAAAAACGTTATTATTAAATAAATACAATTTCTGCGGTCGTTCTGATGTGACTACTTGCTCGTACACGTACACGATGACGTCGGGTTGACTTGCCTTGTTACTTTACTATATTCGTTTTTTTGTGAACAAGTTCAACTCCGATTTACAGAGTGGAAATACAATGAAATTTTTGGTCTTCATCTTTAACCAAAACTATTCATCTCATATCGTAAATATTTGATTGAATGACGTACGTTATTATGGCATTACATGCAAACCCTCCTCGTTCCAAATCTACATGTTGTACGTTTTGATGATGGTCATGATATAAAAGGAATTTTTTTACTGTAACGATCAACGATAATGCTTATTAAACACAAACACACACACACACACAGAGACACACATCGAGTTGGCTAGGTACGCAAGAGTAATGATAATGTTAGAAAGCAAACAGTGTTGTTGGTAGTTGTGGATAAATGTATGTAAACTAATATTATGCATACAATAATAATAATAATGCCTGATATATATTTATATACGTGGAAAAGGACCGCATGATGTGAATCGGTTAGAGTGCAACAGAGCAAAAATAAAGGATCAAGACTGGCACATCAACTATCATCACAGAGAACCAACACAACAGCGGCAGCAAGTAAGCATGCAACATGCTTCCTCTTCTCTTGCTTTCTGTCTCCTCTTCTTCTCCTCTCACAACAGCAAAGGCGGAAAGTGAATCTAGCAGCAGCAGCAGCAAGAATGGGCTCACTTTACCAACAACTTATAGTTAGTTTACTTGTTTGAAAAATATATATTATATAATATGGAATAAAAAGTTGAAGCTGAACAACAACAGGAGCATGCAGCAGCAGCGGCATCAAAAACTGGCTCTGTCTCTCTCTCTCTCTCTTTCTTTCTTTTTTTTACTCAAATCTGTTTTTCCACCCTCGAATAATGCAATGCCACCACGGCTACAACTAGAACCACCACCACCATAATAGAATGACAGAGTTTCACTGGGATCTCCGCTCAATGTGGTAATATTTAGCTGGATATCATATAACAGTCTAAACAAAATGCAAAAGCGGCGCATTTTACTTCATTTCTTGTGTAATATTTATGCAAAGGCTTGCTGCTTGAATGAAACTTGTGGTGGTGGTAAAACTGTGTATTTGGAAATGAATGAAATGAAGATGATGACAACGCTCTACTACTACTACTAAAACACTACACATTATTCCATTCTGTGGGCAAACAAATGAAAAAGAAATGATGGTGGTGCTGTTGCAGTGTTAGCTTAAAGTGAAGTTACTTAAATTGCGGTTTGCAGAAGTAAAATGCATTTCATTCTAGCAAACTCTCTCCATCTCTCAAAATCCCGTAGTCAATGCATTTTTATGAACATATTTTAGTGTGGAAACACAATTATAATGCAGTGAGTATTATATTCCAGTGACTACTACGTCGTATTATTAATAATATTATTATTATTATACCTATTATTAGAACACAACAGTTTTACTCCAGAGAAGGTGATTGTGGTGATGAGAATGATAATATATTTTCTAAAAGAATAGAAAAGGAAAGAGCAATAAGCGCGTGCTTCATCATGCTCACTCAAGTTTTACGTTTCAACTATGATAATAGTAATACTACGTTCAGTTAATCCGCATCACTGTTGTGGCACGGATTTTAGTATCAAATGCTCCAAAGCTGTATAACGCGAGCATTTTTTCCCTCTACAAGTCTATGACTCGGGCAACAAGAAAATGTGGAGTGGTGATGAGAAGTGAGAACGATGGGAACAAAATGTGGAAAGTCGCTCGTCGTTACTATTACTATTATTATTACTTCACAGCAAACCTTTGCTTTTCCAGTTACAACAAATATGGGCTCCCTATCACTCGTGCCCGCCGTTGCCCTGTCTGCCAGCCACCCACCACCAGATGCTCACTCATAACAATAAAAATATTAATACTCATCATTCATTTTCTGTCATTCAATTTGGAACTTTGCACTGGACAGCTAAACCCAGCCAACAAAAAATGTTCAGTCATTTGCGACTTACTTACTTGATGTTACCTCCATAGAGAGTTAAACCACCGCAATTCCTCTATAGACGTGTACACTTTTCCAAGTAAAAAAAGGATTAACTTTTAGTCTTGTAAATAGATAGTAACTCTCCAACAGCAGTAACTTTAATGCAGTTGCCATAATAAGTTTGGTCAAAAAAGGGACTTAACCAGAACGGGAAATCTCGACAGTTTCATGATAATGATGATGGTGGTGCCATTCTGCTTTCTGACTTGAAAGAAAGTTTACAGATTTCAGGATTATTGTATGTAGTAATATTATTATAAAAAATAGTACATCATTCATGAATCCATATATGTATATATACATATACTTATAGATAACTTTTAGAAGTTTTTAGTTCCTTCCTAAATATATCCTTATACTATTTTCAGGTATTTAGAGAAAAAAAACACAATCTTAAGCAATATTTTTTGGCCTGCTAAAGCCAGTTGGTAATAATTTCATTTAATGTGAACCACGCCGTCCGATTCCACGAACGGTTTGCTATGCACAGACACAAAAAACCCCCAACAATTTATAAAGTTAGTACCCTCGACAAACCAATCATGAATCATATTTTTTTGCTACCGGTGGTGGTGTCAGTTTGTTATCATTTCACCGAGGGGAAGCCAACATGCTCTCACTCTTTTTTTAAATAAAAAAAGGAAAAAGCAGCAAAGCCTAGTGCTTTCATGTCGAGAAAATGTGATGCCCAATAAATTCCTCCTGATTTGACTCGCAAAATGTCCCTTTTTCTTCATACATATGGAAATGAGGGGGAGGAAAAAGGAAGGAAGTGATTGTCGTCGTCGTCAGCCTTACCACCACTACCACCACTTCCATTCTAGTGGCTTGACGATACCCATACAAACAAGCCAACAAAGACACACCACTTTTTTACTGCTGTGCTTACTAGCTGCATCATCTTCCAGGAGAACGCTTAACTTTTCAAGTGTTGCTACTTATAGGTCTCAATGACATTTTTGCGGCGGTAAAGTGCCATACCTCATCTAATACTAATAATAATATACTACGACGAATGGTGGTACATATTTGAAAGGACGAAAAGTATACACATAAAATATGTAGACACGTTCACATTCAAAAACAAACTTGGAGAAAGATAGGGGAACATTTTGGGAAAAAAAGTTGTTGCAATGAGAAAATACTATAAAATGAAGTCAGCATGCTTGTGTTTGTGGGGGCTAGTTGGGTTATTTTTTTTACATGTATTTGCTCCCTCACTTTTGTTTTCTTTCCCATACAAACAACTGCACACAGACTTTTAGACATTTGCTTTCTCTTTTTTTCCAACTTTGTTCAAAAACAGTCGAATAAGATGAGGGTGGCAAGACTTATCATAGTCAACAGCCACATCATAGTTAACTGCGTGATTGTGATGGCCAAAATCGTGTATAAATGAATACCTTTCTTATTTTATTCCATTTCTCTCTCTCTCTTCTATCGTCGTAGCAGGAAGAACTAGCAGTTAAGTTAGAAGGGTGGCAGTATCTGTTGTAGATAAGCCCAGAAGACAATCCTGCACTTTGTGACAAGTTCAGGAGTACTTAAGGCAAGCTTTCTACTTTTATTACCATCATGTTTTCTTCTTCTGCTCCGCTCATATAGACAAGCATGCTTGATGGGGGTGATAGCAGACACATCAAACTGGAGAATTTTCAAATTTCACGACACTTTTCTGTTGTCTGGGTCGTTAGTCGTAAAAACAAGAAAAGTTGCCATGATCCCCGCTAATACAACTTTGAAAGTGTACGACCCTGTCAGAATGGTATTGTATAAGCGTAAATACATACATGCATACATACGTCAAATGATAAAAGATTTGCTGGAAAAGTATCCACAATGCATATATTGCATACTTTCCCTCTAGCATACATACATACCTTCATAAGTCACATATCATAATGTACATACAGGAGTCATACAATTTTTAATATATTTTTAACTCTAAACCTCAACGTATACATATATTTACACTGGTACAACTGTATTTAAGTACATATTTGTAATCTGTATATAATGTAATGCTGCTGCCACCACCACTACCAAAAGTTGTGTTTCTTGAATACCTACTATACGTCTTTTGTTGCTTTCTACCACACAGTCAACCAACCACGCACGCATCTTTTACCATTGTTCCAAAAAAATCTTCCTCTTTTCTCTTTCGTTTGCTTGGCTTGAACAAAATCGTTTATATTTTTTCATTCATCTGATGCTGCTGCTAGTAGCAGTAGTAGTATTTCCTCCTTCAAACTTTGTATACGGCTTAAACGACTTTAATACGATTGTGATAAGGCAGTTTGATAGATACACATTTTCTTGGAACTTGAAGAGGAGGAGGGGAAGGGGAAGCACAAAACGAGCGTTTATGGATGCCTGAACAAATCTCTTTAAAAATCAATGTGACACTTGGGCTCTCCCTGATAAATATCGACGACTTGAGTATGTATTTATATATAAAAAAATCAGGCAAACAAACATGTTCATAGCGAGAAAATAGAATTGTGCGTGTCTATCGTGCATGTAAAAAGCACACATATTGTACACACGGACATATACACACACGTACATACGTAAGCACAAAAAAATTCACCTTTTCATTTGATGTTTGTCCTTATTTTCCTTTCTTCTTTCTGAAGAAATTTCTCTCAATAGCAGCCAGTCGATGAAGACAAAAAAGGGGAAAAGCGATAACTAAAATGATTGCTGAAACAAACTACTACTACTACATTACTTATGTATATAAATGTACTTTCATAATATAGACATTTTCTTTCCCGGAAAAATTCCAAAAGAAAGTCCTTTGATCCGAAAAAAGCAAAGCTACAACAGCAAGTTCCAATCATAAATATTTCTTGATTTGACATCGACTTTTTTTCTTTTTTTCTTCTCTTGTACACACTTTTGTGTTGGACACTTGATGCATTCACTTTATGATAAAAATCAGCAGTAAATTTTCATTTTGCCAGGCAAGCTGCTGCCTTTTATTATGTTTTTGTTTTGTTTTCCTTTTGTTGATCCCTCTATTCTTTTACAAGTCAAGCGAAAGTAAAAGTAATGTATGAATCTTTTAAGTAAGTTAGACGTTCATTTGTGCATACATGTCGTTGTCCTGACTGGTATTGTATGTGCTCTCTTTCGGGCGTGTGCAATCAGACTGAGAGTTGTTCGACACTATTTAAAATAAATCACCGTTTGGAGACATCTTTAAAACAGAGCTTTTTTTCTCTTGCAACAAATAGCATTGTCTTTTGCATGCAAATACTTTACGTAATATGGCTAGGACTGAGCATATAATAACGCGTGCATACGGTTAACAATTCATGCATGGCATTCTTCTCGTCCTAGAAAAAAAAGTATTTTTTTGTTTGAAAGTTTCTATTTGGATATTCACGTAGAACACTTAAAAAAAGAATTATATGAATTGTTTATAAAGTAATTCAAATACAATTATGCTGGTTGGTAAATAGAGTTGTGAGTTTCATTCTCGCCAACAACATTTCAAAGACGTTGCTCTTGTGTTTTTTTGATACTACGTAATGCAGATATGTACATATTTAGTTACATATTCTCTAAAAAAATCAAGCTGTTATACTAAATTCTTGTTGTACTTATCATTAACTTTGGCAATCCGCTAAATTTTCAAACAACTTTTTTTTGTAATAGTAATAATATCAAACCTGGAATACAAAATACTACCTGCCCGGCCTCAAGTGAATTAATGTGATTTTCGTCCCTGGTGATGATGGCATAAAACAAGTGCTTCAGAGTCTTTTTGTTGAACACAACAGAGTAATAAGATATGCGGTTTTTCTAAACGTTGTTCTAGGTAAAGGTTGATGTGGTTTCTTCACCTTCACTTCACTTGACTAAATCAAGATATCCCAGTAGCTAATTTGCATAAAGAGTGCAATAATATCAAGGCGGCGTTCTCTCATTTTCCCTCTTTTATGGATTATGCCATGTAATTAACACGAGAGAGGGATGGGACGGCTGGTAGTGCTATCGAATGTCAAGGAATGTAGAATCACTGCCAGAAAAAAATAGTAACATCTTCTGGCGATGCTACTTATACAATAGAAGCAGCATAGCAGCAGTAGTAAATGATGAAGTAGTAGTAGCAGTAGTGGCGGTGGTGGTGATGCTACTAAAAAAGCTGGAAAATGTCTTGAAATAATAAAACGTCAAAAAACGACCACTGCCGTCAGTGGTACTACTACTGGTCGGTCGTCGGATGAGTGCCAAGTTGTTTCAGGAATAAGAACAAGAAGTAAAACTTTACAAAACAGCTACTAATCTGAAGAGGCTCCTTCTTTTTCAGTTTATACGACAAGTCTTGTAGCTCATAAAAGGGTAAAATGTTAGATTAGTTTTGATAGTAGAGTTATATTATCTACCTACCTAACTACCTACCTACTTACCTACGTGCTTTATATGTGTGGCAACCAGTAGTAAACTCTATATTCATAATCATAATATTATGATACACATAATAATACACAGAAACTAGACACAGTTGAATATTTTAACACTGCTACCAAAAGAGTCTTGGTAAAGATAGAAAGATGATTTTGAGAGAGAATTTTACATACTATTATTATTATTATACGCACACTTACAAGTTGTATGGATGTTTTTTAATAGTGGATACAGTGAGGAGATTTACCCAGTAGTACCCTGTGTGTAAGTGTGATGCCGATGCTGCTGCTGCTGCAGATGTGATGCTGTTTTCTAGAAAGAAAACACTGTATACATTTCATTTCTGCAGCAGCATTAATAGAAGAAGCGTAACCAAGGGCATGCTAATAACATATTTTATGGAATCCCATTGGCAAGCAAGGTGTACTCCTGTCACATGGCAGTTTTGTGAGTGTTCTCTTGGTGTTAAAAATAATAAAAAATAATAAAACTATGTATGTACGTATGGTTGTTGCTAAGAAGAAAGCAGAGAGTGGTTGTAAGTGGTCCCAGGAAACTTTAAATTTACTCGTGGTGGTGGCATCATCCTTTGCAGTAAATTACTCATGTACATACATACATACATAACACAGAAGTAGCAACAGGATTCTTTTTGACAAACAGTACGTATCCCTCTATTGAATATGTTACCAAAAGGGGAAAACGTACAAGTAGAAATGTAGTATTTAAAACTGGTCGGAAGGGCATAAAAATGGTGTACTTAATATTATGGTCAAATTAAACTGCTTCAGTAATTCTTTACCTGAGAGTCTTCAATCGTCATCATCTCACAATTATACAATTTAAGCATTGTCCACAGACGTATGCATATTGTTGTATGTAAAAAAAGACATTGAGAGGGGTGAAAAGGTGAAGTACTCACCAAGAAAGAATTAAAAGTACGAGAAAAGTATGTATGTACATACAGGAATGACAAGAGTGAGTAGAACCAGTAGTAGTAAGTAGGAACTCTTACAAAAGTTGTCAGCATATCAGCCAAATATCAGATTTATAAAAGAAAATTTAAACAGTGAGTCGGTCACAGATACGAGATATGAGGAAAAAGAGGAATTTAGATCTTTTTAGATGTTTGTATTTGAAAGGGAACAAAAATCAGTTTTTACTTACGTAGTCAACCTATTACGCATTCTATTTTAAAGAGAAAAAAGTAATCAATGTATAAAGTATATCCATCTGTGGTCGATAGGCAGTGCGCTAGAAAGTTGTCCCTCGTCCATCTATGAGCAACTTGAAAATTTTTGAATACTGCGTAAATGTCACGGTGAGTATACCAATAATATCGCATTCGTTTTCACATTTAACTGTGTTTCCTATAATAAACAAAGTAATGGTGACCATGATCATTATTACCCTGCGCCTTTTCACCTTCTTGCCTACTTACTATTATTATTATTATTATTACTTTGTGTATAATTCAAGTTGATGCTTACACCAGGCAGGCAACAAACCCATTTTAAAAACCCGTGCGTTGATGATGATGATGATGCGACTCTTGTCCGTCTCCCAATGCTTTTTATGTACAATTAACGTTTGTGTTTATGCTCGTATCTTTGGTGTTAGTCCCTTTTCACCGAAAATGACAGTCTCTCTGGGTGGTCAACGATTAATGTTGTCTAACAAGCTTGAAGGAAGTACCCCTGTTTCACTTTTGGCTTTTTTGTTGACGATGATGATGATGATACTGCTGCTGTGTGTGCATCTATAAGAGGAACCCCATTGTACTTGAGCGTGTAGTACAAATGAGATTGAACCTCATTTCTCTTCTTTTCAACTGCACCCAACAAAATCAACACAGTTTTGTATGCTGAGAAGGTATACGTTTTTTTGAGAAGCTTGAAACGGGAGAAAAAAAGTAGATTTTTTAAGCACAAAGGTTTTAAGCTCCCACACACACAGAGGTAAAAGAGATGAGCGTTCTAGAAACAAGTATTAGACACGGACATGTGCTTGTGTACTTATCCAGAGTGTGACCCTTTTTTAAAGTTCATTGTGTGGTTCCGTTTTACCACGTTTAAGATTCTCCATTAAAAGCTCATTGGCCTCCCTCAAGTAGATCATGGTTGTACTGAAACTTTTGTTTCTAAACAGTACGTCGGGAATGACTGATGAATGATAAATATACATATACGGAATAATACTGTTTTGCATTTATTATAATTTTTTAAAATTGCATAAAAAATGACATTGTGCTCCTGTAATGATAAAGAATATTATACGCAGCAGATACGCTTGACGTTGTAAGCAAAACTACGTCTCAAACATCATATTTTAAAAGCTAAATATTTTACACATGTAATAAATCTAAATATTTTTGTTTTTAAAAAAATTAAATTGATGTTTATAGCTACATGTATATGTATAGGTAGTCTGTCTGTCTCGTCTCATTATTCCTTCTGAATGGCACATGATAGTTTAAATATTATAAGAATTGCCAAGCAAAGAAACCTCACTCAAACATACTGTGATGGAGTTTTTTTATCGTGAAGAAAAAATGCACGTACAATGTCCCCATCATTCAAATCTTTTTTTTTACAAAGTTCGAAGGCGAACACTCCACGATGATAAATACTGCAAGGGGGAATACAAAGTGAATGCACATTAGTTGCTCTTTGCTGCTCTGCTACTACAAGTGTACGCTCTCTCTCTCTCTTTTCTCCCTGTTGATTGTGCCTGACTTGGGCCTCCAACGCGGAAGAATCATCAGGGGGGAAACAAATCCCAAACAAATGACGCATTTAACGAATATTATTACCATGTTTCTTCAGTGGGTGCTGGTTATTACCATCATAACCCAATGAACCACGGGAGGTAAACTGCTTGTATGAAGTGTCTGGAATCCACTAAAAACTTTGGAGACGGCATATTTTCGAAACTAGAATTGGGGACACACAAATGTGCATGCATATTGTACCTGAAGGCATGCACACAGCAACGACATGTCGTGTAATGATAAATTCCTGAGTGCTTCCAATTCCACCTGAAGAAACAAAATTGTCGCTGTACTAAAGCGCCTGATACTTTTTTGAAATAAAAAAGGAATGTAGTTTGATTATTATATAGTCTTATATAAAATAATTTTTTTTATATTCTAATTATTTCCCAGTTTTCATCAAACGTTGCTTTCAAGTTTAGTTTTTAGGGCGAATAAAATTGTGACAAAATTAAAAGCAGCTGGATGACTAATCAACTTTTGTTTGTTCACTTACAGTTTAGTATGCAATTTGCTGTCGTCCAAAAGGAAAGAATGAGTATGATGATTATGTTTTTTTTGAAAGATCTGGGTTTACCGAGGTTACAATGTGGTAAAGCAGCACAATTGGTCAGTTCATTTAGCTCAGTAATAATAGTTGCGCCATTGTTACTAAGGTTACTAGTAGAAATAGGAGTCATTACAAAAAAAGTCACTGGTCTGGTCTGCTGATTCTGCATTTTTGGTTGGGATATCATCGTGTAATAAAACTTCTTTGTCATGTCATCATCATAATCGTTATCATCAAATTGAACATCAAAATATTCCATTTTTGGTAATATTTTAGAGTCGAGCGAAAATGGTTTTAGCTTTTTATTTTACTGCCAGCAACAACTGCTTTTAATGTCGTTGAGCTTGCTGGTTTCAGTGCAGCTTTTTCTAGGTTGCCTCTTATAATTCTTCCCTGCAAAGCCACCACCGCACACCATTGTAACAGTTCTAGCTCACACGTCATTTACATATAGTAGAAAATATAATGCCAAGTGTAATTATTTTGAACGGATTATCTATACACGTTTTGCTTGCTAATATATGTATATACTCAACCCTACTTTCCCTGGTCACTTACCATTAGTAGCAGCAACAACCTTAATATGGCTTAAAGTAAGAATTTTCAAGTTATGGCAAAATTTTAGTTTATATCGTCAAGTTATGAACATTAAATCAAGTTAATTTAGGATTAGCCATTTTAAGGAAAATATTTTTCGAAAAGTACTAAATATTAATAACAATAACTGACAAAAGACTGCTTCACAAAACAAAACGTGGATGGGCCGAAGTACCCATGTTTTATTTAGCAGTGCAGGAGGAGCAAGTGGTTTATTTATAAACATGAGGCCAAAATCTAAAAAAAACATGAGGAGCCACAATTTTCCCGTGTGATGGCTATATTTTTCCTCACATATTTTATTATTAATTTGTGGTTGGCGTTGTTGCGTTGACGTTATCTTACCTTACACGTCTTTACGTGACTCATTATTACATTATTAAGTGTTTTCGGGCACGGATTATAAGTCGTATGGCTATTTTTGAGAAGTCACTCAATTCCGGTGGTAGATCAAAGTATCTCCATCTGAAAGTTGTAGCAGTAAACTACTTGAACAGGAACGTGTATCATCAGTACAGTTTCAAGTATTGCCAATAGATGGCAGCAATGCAGTTACCCACTTTGTTTGCTACAGAATGCTAATTATGCTGCTTGTTACATGATTACAACAAGGTTTACCAGCACTAAATTACCATTATTTACTGGCTTGTTTGATGGTCGAGGTCATAGCCATGATGTGGGTTATTCATAACCGAAAAAAATCTATATCGCAATGCAATATATTTTTGTAGCTAGCCCGTGTTTATCGCGCTTTTACGGTGAGCAAATTCACAATTTGATGACCTTGTTGTAATAATGCAAAGCGCTAAAAAGTTACGATCGAAGCGTGCACTCGTTTAAATCGATACGTGTAATATGCAATGAAACTGTCTCACGTTGCACGTATAATTTTCGAATGCTAATTTATCAACCAAAGAAATAATGTGTATCGATAAAAAAATTATCACGTCACCAACATTGACGGGATGAAGGAACGATACAAATTTTAAAACTGTTAATTTCAAAACAAACTTTATAAAGTTTAATTTTAAAAATATATAATCGAAAAAACACTCCTATTACCAACAAAAATAGTAAAATAAAATTTGGAAACTTTGTTGGCAAAATATTAAACATGTAAGCGACGACTTTGTTCAATGTTAATGGAGCAATCATGAAAAAAGATAGTTAAAGTTAATACCGTTTTTTGTATTTTACATTTTTTTCTTTAATTTCAAATCCGTAAGAGGTTAAATGATATTTAATTCGTCGTCCATCGTAGATCATCATGAAAACAGCATTTGTAGTTAGTTTTTAAAAAAAATAATGCTAAAAAATGCACACAATGAAACTTTTCCAAAATAAATTTTTTGTAATGTTGAAGACAGCAATTGCAATTTTGTATATGGCAATAATATGCAAGATGAATAATAAAAATAATAAATAAAAGAACTGAGATACTCATTTATTTTAATGACACGATTATATGTTTATTAGCCACAACAATAATAAGGATAAGTTTACAGTAAATAGACATAACACTTCCGCTAGGACTATTTGAGGTACAATTACAATACGCGTCGTTTCTCCATACATTATTGTAATAACATATCAATTCATTTTTGTAGCTTGTGTTTGTTATCTACTATTTTTTTCTTTCGAGCATGTATATGTATTTATATATCATATAT
>JAHZMT010005039.1:0-11582 GCA_027743785.1 Sinhomidia bicolor
CTCATATCAAACTGGCGTAACATAACTTTATTAGTTAATACTTGATACTTATTGGTTGATATTACCTACTTACATATATGCATTATTTTAGAAATTTGAGGGTTTCTCCCACTCTCTCAGCAAACACTAGTAAGAACAACAACTAAGCTATATGAATCGCCGCCAAACATTCTCCCTCCGCGGTCCCTTCCGGGCAGATATGTAGTTTTCACATATCTCCAGGCACAAGCCAAACTTTTTTTTCGAGGGAGATGGAAAGTAGATAAGAATCTTTATCAGGTTCAAATTCAAATAGACTAATTGTCAGTGTCCCCTTACTCAACAATACGGACTTAAAATCCTATATAGATGAGATGATGACTGCAAGTCTTTTTTCAATAGCTTTTCTAAAAAAGTCTTCACTTTCGGTTACAAACATGACACAACAGAAACTGTTCAGTTTACAAAATTGTAATTTTACAATGTGGCAGGTTTATCTTATAGGTTGGTGGTGGAGTATGTAAATAAGACGCTAACCACAAGCACGTGCACTCACTCCTTCGAGTGAAACGTACTTACTTATTGCTGCCTAACTAACTAAATACTTAAATACTGTGTGTGTACTCCATTCCGTCATCATCAATAAAAAAGAATCTCTCTCCCGTTTCTAAACACAATGCACAAGTAAAGAATCGATTAATTACAGGGTGAGCAAAAGTACCAGCCGCACACGAATACAATGATCGGATCGTGAGCTATAAACATTTGGGTGCCTCCAGCACAAAATCCTGATTCTGTCAAAAGGACGACGGTGATGATGATGATGATATAGTAAAAGTTGGTAGCTCATCATCAAGAGTATCATTGTATCATCCATAATATGATAATATTCCGGTTTACGTTTCCTTCCCATATATGCATAGGTAATCATTTAATGCTTGCTACCAAACCATCTTCAGTTCACTCACACACATACATACAATGCCAAGTCCCTCAAGTTCATCAAGTTAGTTGTAATTCCACTACAATTCCAGTTGCATTCCTAAACCTCTTTCTGTTATGTAACAACCCGGCCATCTGCGCTGTATTATACGCACTCTCTCACACACAGTAATACTACCCAAGATACGCATCATTATCACCATCATTTATGCCGCATGAAATGTCCAGACAGAAGACTTTTATATAAAATGTGACCATGATAAGCTTTTCTTCAAAAACCAGCGGTCAATTCCTTACATGAACATTGTTCAAAAATATCACCGTATACTATCAACTGCTGTACCATTTTATATGTACATACATAATATGCTATGCTTTATAAAATCCTGTCCAAGAAAAAACTCTTTTTGACTTGTCTTTTTTTGGTGGGATGAAATGAAGTGAAGTGAAACCATTGGACTGATAAAGTAAGTAAGCAAGTAGTAAACCAAAGAATGCAGGCGAGCAAACCGACGAAGCTACAAAACGACGACAAGTTAAAAGACAAAACTTCTCATACAATCAATATCCCTCTGCTCCATGCTGCTGGTACAAACTCACTACCCTATAATAGATAGGCATACAAAATGTTCGTGGAGGGACATCATTGTCAAATATCAACCAACTTGTTAAACAACTCTTGCATAGTGTACATAAATGGTGTAATAAAACCAACATTATATCAATTGAACTCTCAAAGAATCAACACAATACTGCAAGCCTTTATAAAAATAATATAGCTCTTCTTTTTTTCTTCTACGGACAATGAGAGAGCACGAAAAATGTAAGGAGAAAAAAGTATTCCTGTAATATGAGCATAGCATCATCAACATTGTCGTCACATAATATATTGTTAATGTTTCTACAGGTAGAAGGAAATGGTGGTACACGAAGATGGCCAGTAAAACATGAAAAGTTTATACAGAAGACAAGAGGAAAGAGACGAGGGAGCAGCTATAGCTAGCTACATATTATACATACATAGCTAACAATAAGTCTGACTGACTGAAAGATTCAAAAAAAAGATAATAACATGAGCATTCACCAAAGTCCAACTTTAATGCTAGTGTGTGTGTACGTCCTTCCATCCATTTGAAATTCATTTTTGAGTGTGTACATAGGTATGTTGGTGTAGCATGTGGTGTAAATATACGGGTACATCGACAGAACTCTTACAGAAAAAATAGTAAAGTGCGTAGTAAAACAGGCAGTAGGTACATACCTATGCATGTAGTATGAATGTATATATGTAATTGTGAAATGCAAGTAAAAACTTCAACAATGCATACATACATATACCTATGCTTTCTTACTTACCTGGTTATCTCTCTCTCTCTCCCATATTATAATGGATAGGTAGGTATATACAAACGTAGTAAAGGTATGTAGGTATTTTATATTTTGTCAGAGTACAATTTTACGCATATAATACGCAGGCTGAACAAAGTATGATAACTACTACTATTACTACTACTACTACGCTACAAACATCTTTTGGTCTTTTCGTTTATGTTTGGTATGCATAACACTTTACCATTCGAAGCAAGTTTTTAAGTTTTGAATCCTTTATTGGTGTCACTCCATTGCTCACTCGCCAGTGGTTTTAGTTTGACTGCGTTCTCTCTCTCGTTCGCCTGTCCATATTTTTTGAGCAGTTAGTTTCTTTTGAGCATGACTCTCTAGTGCACGCTGACGACGGTCTTCTCTCTCTCCTTTTTCCTTCCAGAAAAAATACAAGAGATAATGATAATATCGTTATTTAGACTTAAACCTGCATCATAGACTCTTGAAAACACGCTGAAAAATGTCACGTCGTCATCAGCCAAGTGTTACACATATCGGAGAAGACTCCTGCAAAGCACTTTATTGAATTCGTAATTACTTTTCTCAGGAATAGAGTAAGATAGAAAAAACATTAAAAACTTCAAGTACAATTCATTTACTTAGTTTACAATACTAGCCACTCATCAAGATAAACAGAAACTGAACAATTTAGCATTTTTTACTAGTTCAAATGGCGTAATCAATTTAACCGGCCGGCATGTATTCATTGTTCGATGGATATTTTTTTTATTGTGCAAAAGTGAAATGTGCAAATGTAAAGTATAACGTGTAGTAGTAGACCAACATGCGTGGTTGAGTGAAGAAGAAAACACGCCAGCTGCATGCATAAATCATTCCGTTTGTTTCAAGCGACTTTTTTCATTCTCTTCAGCATCCGTGTATGTATGTGTGTAGAGTGTACGAAAAAACTTTTTTTATATGAAAGATCCAACTTTCTGTGTGGGATTTCCTCTCATTATTCTCTCGATTTACAATAATTTTCTACTGTCTCAGGAGGATTCATGTGGTGTATTGCGAAAAAGTACAAGTTGTGTTTCAATTGTTCAGGTGTCAATTGCTATCCGATGAAACAACAAATCATGCCAAGCTTATCGTATAACCTTGACTGTGCTTCTGCTCTTGTACATAATAATAAAATAGCTTGATATATGCAAAGTGTATTAGTAATAGTAGTATGTAGTAAGTCTGTAAGCATGACCATTCCTGGAAATACCTAGATGGTCGGCGGATTGATTGACTGTTTAAAATTATCAATAAGTTTTGTCCGCGTGAAGAAAAAAGATTTTTTATAGCAACAAATTCTTGGGATTGGTTCAATCGGCACATTTAATGATGAGAAGACCATACCGCAATCGGAATTTTATGCACGTTTGAAAGGTAACGAAATATGTTCTAAATCATTTTTTTAACATGTAGCGGTTAACATTTTGAGTTTTCAAATGACATATCATATTACATTTTTTGGTATGCTATTTCTGAATGTGAATTTAATTATAATTCGTTCTTTTTTTGCGTACAAGTTAAAAGTTTCCAATTCAAGTGACCATATGCATACATACTTTCAATAATAGTTTTATTACTTTAATTTAGTTTTTTGATGATGATGAGTACAATATTATTTTATTAAACATTCAATCATTGCGTACCTTGTACGATGTGTGTGTGTGTGTGTGTGCTCCATACGATACGGCATTTGACTGAAAGTTGCTGGCGTTCTTGTGTAGATTAGCCCTGCGGCTCGAAGCCATTAAGTCACCATACAATGTAATCCTGATGATGATGACGATGATGATAATAATGACGATGAGATGAGCTGCATAGTAGAACGTATTCTGGTTAGTGGTTACGTTACATAACAATGACGAATATTATGATGATGAGCGTCAGCAGCGAAAGACAAGTATTATCCTTAATCTTCTCCTTCTTCAGGCTCAACTTAAAAAGTTTTTTCTTTTCTTTGCTCACTACTTCGCTCGCTTCATATATGCATGTCTTCTCCACACACAGGGCATGTAAAATGCAGTCAGTAATAATCTGACTGATGTTCTTTTTTCAAATTGAACTGAACGAGAGAAGAATGACAATATCTTCAATCATTTTCTTTTCTTACGTTTGAATGCACCTTCGAAAAAAATATGATGGCTGATGCTGATGGTCGTCTTTTATTTGACAGCAGAGAGGATAAAGATGAATCAATGACTGTTCATAAAATAACCTTTATAGAAAATGATGAACATGATTGAATATTGAAAACGTTGTTACCGTGCAGGCAGGCAAGGTATATAATATTGCTTGTAAAAGGCTTTTTAACAGAACGCTTTAGAAATAGGCAACTAGCCAAAAAAAGTAATGCTGCTACGTTGTTCACTTTTGAACCATTGTTCTCAAATCCCAGAAGAGAGTAGGGTTTACTACTTACTACTGTGAAGCCAAGTCTAAATATCACAACTGGAAAATTTAACCAGCTCTTATAGAGCGTCAATAATAATAATAATAGTCAGTCAGTCAGTATATGTATTAGTTTGTAGTATTCATTTCAGCAATTTTCTCTTTTTCTGCGTTTCTATTCCAAAGAACAAGATGCATACACATTTACAAAAATATGTTTTTTGTTTCTTCAAACAATCGGTAATAAACACAAAAAATGGAGAAACAATGCTAGTAATAATTTAACAAATTGATTTGTGTACAAACAAAATTTCAAGTTCAGTTTTGTTATGCTTTAACAATTCACATAATAATAGCAAGTAATATATAACTGAGCTTGTCTGTATATATCTCTGAGCTGTTTGAGGGAAGTTTTAAGTTTTTTCTTGTCTTTCAAATATTTCGTCAAACTTGTAGTAGTAACTGTGTTTTGTTAAACGAAAAACTACCCGTTGTGTTGTTGCTGTCTCTTTTACATTTTTTCTCTTATTTTTCCAAACATTTTTGTGGTGGCTATAAATCACCTTCAAATTGGTGTAAATTCTTTTGCCTTTTCTTTTGTATAGATGACATTCCGGGCCCTGCCCAAAGTACAGCAGGCCATGTCATAGCCATTTTCACGTTGTATTTCATTCTCTCTCTATCCCTAGCTGCAGCATCCATCCCATAAATACTTCCTCTTTAATTGTATATCTGATGATGATACCATAAAAGTAACTATAACATGGCATTGTTTGTGAAACCATGATCCTACTTACACTGTTGTATAATATATTAATTTGTTTATGAGGGCGAGCTTGGTTCATGTTCTCCCGTCTTTTTTACACAAGTTATTATACTTGTATTTGTATATACAATGTGACAACAACCACGAAATGCAAATAACACATAAAAAAATCTTTCAGAGTTTGCCATCGATGCTCATATTCATCATTCAAGTTATCTGTCTTATAACGATGAAAGTCGGGACTCCCGATTCTATTTTTACTCCAACATCAGTCAAAATACAACCTTTTTATTATTAAAAAATAATAAAACTCTGATATTATTTTGATAAGATTATACCAAATAGAATAGTCAGAGAGTGTGCTGCTGCTGTAAAAAAGCGCACGTACTGTACGTACGGTTGGTCGGTCGGTCGCCAATCGGTCCTCCGACAACATTTTCAAATTGTAAGCAAGTCAGGTAAGACAGTAGGTGTGGCCTGGACGGTCATAATCTGTCATAATCACAGGGCAGAGGGGAAAATTGTTCGTGCCTTGGCCATCATATCGTCGTTTCATCCATTGCATGATGTAGTTAGCAGTAGTAGTTGTTGTTGTCAGGCAGGATATTATATGCTCGTAGTAGGGGAAAGATGAGCACGCCACAATAGAGAAGTCAAGCTACCTACTTACTAAACTTTCATTTTACAACCTGTAATAATGACAGCTTTAGAGAGAAAATCTATCATATATCGATTTGTAAAACACTGCTATTATGATTTTGTGTTTCGTTCGTGCAATAATAAATGATGTACAAAAGAACCATCATTGTTTTATTCTTCCGCAGCAGCAGCAACAGCAGCAGTAAAATTTTATGAACCCCTCTCTACTTTTTTGGGCATGTAACATCATTTGTTGTAATATAGATATCATGAAGGGTCTTGTTAGCTCTTTTTCTTCTAACGTAACACTTTTGATGATGATGATGATGACTATGATAGATACCTATGCGTACAAATAAGATCGTTGATATTTTTTCTTATACATACAGCTATGTAGTTATAAAAACCGAATAGGCATATATTTTTGTAGTTTAAGAAGATTGTTTGTAATAAGAAGAAGACCAGCTATTAATATGACAAATTTAGATAATAACTTTTGATGTGTATGATTAAGCCAGTATATTACTTTATTCTACGTAGTTTATAGTCAGTTGACTTTTGCAAAGTGTTAAAGAGAAACAATAGCACGAGCTAAAAAGCAAATAATAAAAGTTGTTTGCGTTGAAGGAAGGAATAAAGGAGGGTGGCATAGTCAATTTATTTAAATAAACTGTATAGATTCTAGATAGGTGGATATGCGGGAAAAAATGACAAGCAAGTGCACTAGCTTGTAGTTAGTATTAGTATACTGCTGCTGCCAAATGTCTATTAAGTGCCAGAAAAAACTTTTGATTGATTTACATTTGCTCAACTTTGGGTCTCCCATCCCTTCAGTCATCCTCCTCATCACATGAGACAAGCAGCAGCAACATCATGCACACAGAGATTTCACGGGAAAAAATATTATTACCGTGTAGGAATGTAACGCAATGCAATAAGCATAATGAGATTTTCATCTTGTAGCACCACTATACCACACGACACACAGTCAAGAATTTCTTGTTGAGAAGAATGAGGGGATGATGTGAAGGTTGAAATTCGTGAAAGAAAGAAATGGTCTAAGCATTTAAAAAATAAACCAAACTATTTGACCTCGAAGAAAAAAAATCCTTTTGACCCTAGCATGCATGCATGTTATCCTCTGAATCATACATAAAAAGAAGAAGAAAAACTCATCTTTGTGTAAACCACCAGAAGAAAAACCTAAACCAATAATACATATCGCATTATGATGATGATGGCATACCCACTTTTTTCTCTCTCTAAAGATTACCAAGAATGAAAAAGGGAAAGAAAAAAATAATGCTAAGAAAACTAAAGTGCAAACAGCTGTGAACATTTCTTTTTGTCCATTTTTCTAGCTGTTATTATATGATACTCTCATGTGTACTTTTTTATTTATTCCACCTTCCTTGTCCTTTCCCAAAAAATCATTTTATTTTCTCTCCTCTGTGAATCTCCACATTTTCCTTCAATACATTACAATAATAGGGCAAAGTAAAAGAAATGTATTTGTCAAAGTTCTTTTTTTCGAAAGAAATAAAAATATAAAACTGTACAATATCATATCTCATTCAAAATGCTTACACATCTTTCTGTTAGATTTCAAAGAAAAAAGAAGGAGAGAAAAAAATTGAAAAAGTAATAATAATGCAACATGTGATGATGATGATAAAATAAGTATTGGGGCTACACCTTCTCTGACGTGAGGCAACCTCCTGTCGTTTGGTGAGCTGGTTGCAGCTAATAATATATAAAAAATATAAAATATTATTTCTAGCTCTGCTAGAATGATTGTGTTGATGATGGCCAAAAAATACTCACAATTTTCAAAAGTAGGTACCCTCTCTTGCATGAAAAATTACTATATAAAAAGGGATTTTTTTGGTATTCGGGTGTGGAGTAGACTTTGAGGCGGGTATGGAATGTATACAATTCAAGTGAAAAAAAGAACAAGTAAAGAAGAAGAAGAAGAAAATATAGTGGTTTACTTGAATGTTATTTCTTAAGAGAAAATATTTTTTGAAGACTGTGCATTATTTTTTATGTGAGTTTCCATTCTATCTGTATAGCTCTCAATTGTGCCCTCGGTTCAAAAAGTCGTCTTACGTCAGCAGCATCAGCAGCAGTGCGACACCCTCTCTTTCTCTTTGCTGCTGCTTCTTTTGGAGTGTGGCTATGATTCTACACAGGAAAATGTGTTATATAAAACAGTAGTTTTTATAGATATATATTATTCATGTTGCCTATCTGTAAGTTTAAAAAAATTTGAAACTTTTTTTTTCTTCGTTTGCTAACTCAATTCTTTTCTTTTGAGCTGTATGATTTTTATGAGAAATTTTTATATTAAATCCGCTTTACAGCAATATTAAGTTGGTGCATTTGGCAGTAAGCCGAGATGATGATTCTTTTTTGGAAAATGTTCTACAAGCTTCCAGCTCGTTTGCATGTTGTAACAGTTCCAGCAGACACATTATTCTATTTTACCCTTGAGCTGTGTGTTGTGCATTTAAAAAAAACTGTACGATTATCTGAGCTAGAATGTAGACTTTTCACACATGACATTAATGCCTGAGCATGGTGCAGCAAAAGTTGTTCAAGAAAAGAAGTAATCACTTCAAATGTCAAGTACCCTTTTTGTGATAATTTACTCGGGGGAATAGAATAGGTATGCATATGTATACAAGTATACTAGTTGGTTCATATCTAACTGGAAAAACCTTATTATAGGATGTGCATGATCAAATTAAATAAAAGCATCTTGCTATCGTCATACCTGCCCACTAACTAACTAGTAAAATGGCAGTCGAGCAAATGAGAGAAGAATACATTGATATAACTCAGCGACACAGCCACAGTAATAAATGTCGTGTCGTTAGAAAGACCAAGTTGGAAAAATTGTAATGTACACACACACATACTGAAGACCGTTGAAGTGTGAAGCATGTCGATGATATGGATGATGAGATTTTTTTCGGGTCATCATCATCATCAGCTCTTCAATTTTGTACACAGATGTTGTTGTTGTTAGCTTAACACGAAGCAATTAGATCTTACTATAGGACACGGCTCCATTCCAGTACGACCATTTCGTTATTATTATTATTACTAACTGAATGAGTAGTGCTCTGAACAATTTAAAAACTAACAAGTGTTCAAACAAGCGTACAAAAGCAAGCACCACCTCACCACCACCATAGCAAGGTGTCAGTTGTACACAAGTTCTTTATAAAAAATAGACGGGGAGCAGGCAGGAGCGAGAGAGGGAAAGAGAGAGAGAGAGAGAGAGAGAGAGGAGTAAACACCCTTTACCACTTTCCCCCATTACATAGGTATGTGCATCATGAAATGTTGTTAGACTTTATTGTTATTACTATTACCTTGCAATAATAACAATGCCAAAGACTTCCTATTATTACTCACTTGCTCGTCTTCTGTTGAGAATGAACCTAATGAAAATGAACGTGCGGTTGTGAAGATTGACGCTGGTGATTGAAATCGATAACACTGGAGTACCTGGCATAAAAAAATAAGGCAACTCAACTTTTGGCCTTTAGCTCACATCATCACGTCAAGTCAAAAAACTTGTATAATTCCGTTCGTTTTTTAAATTTCAAGTCTAATTACTTCTCGTTAGTAGAGCATACCTATATGTGTATATGTTGTTACGAAAAAAAAATCTATTTCGTAGATTGTCATCAACTCTATGTAAGCTCACAAGTGAAATAATATAAGCTTGTCAAGAGAGATCAAGTCTACATGCTGGATTAGGTTGCTTTTCGCTTTTTACTAAAATGAAATATTTCTTTGAATGCCAATCAATACAAGCTTAGATAATTTCTTATCGAGCCAACATTCCATAATATCCTCACCCGTGAACATAACACATTTGTCGGCATGCATGATGATGAAACGTTATTACATGTATGTACCTACCTACCTACCTATATTATGCTTTTGCATTATCATCAATAGATATACACGCATGGTCAGTTTGACAATCGGATAATTAATGGCATTTAACACGCTGCTGCATCATCCTCATTCCGAGCTCATTGTTGTCCACTGTTGTTCGATTTTCTTATTGAAAATGCTACGACAATGTATACAAGACAGTAAGAGAGAAAGAGGACAAAAAAGTACATGAGACTTAAAGAAAGGAAAAGGTTAAAAGTTGACAAAACCTCTATTCGATAATTCCTCTCTTCCTCTTTTACATGCATGCTTGCTTACAGTCGTAGTAGTCATGATTGATAAACCGATGAGATAAAAAGGACATATTTTTATTTTAAATATAAAAAGTTTTTAAATGAGATTTTTCCTGTAGTACACACAATAGCTTGTTTTTTGGTAAGCTGTAAGGAGACATCGTCACAGCCGGTGTCCGGCTGGCAATGCGTAAACCTTAAATCATGCGTTTCGTCTTTCGTCTTCTCAGACAACAATGTAAATCCTTCATGAGGATTTTTCGTGTCCGCACACTACTACTCCACCAACAACATGGATGGTAGTACAGATGGATGGAAAAGAAAGATAGTGGAATGACCATAGCATCAGCAGTTTTCTTTGTTTTGTTTGTTTACGGCAGGAAAAAGGGAGCTGATTCAATGGTTAGAGCTGACTGACTTTATGACTATTATTTTGTCGCGACTTTTATATATGTATACCCAGGAATTAAGGAAAGGTGTGTTTGTGGCTTTTCAGTTTAATAAGACGATATGCATCTTTGTAAATGCATATATGATGATGATTCTTTCAATCTTGCCTGATGTTTGTATTCAAAAATGCAAAAAATATCAACCAGAGGTAGACGTAGACACAATAAAACAAACATATAAATATTCACTGCATGTGACAATTTTTCTCACGTCGCCATAATATTTTGTAAAGGATATTATAACTTGGGTTGAAAATTATTATTCCCATTTTTACATAAGGTTGAAAAATGTTTCTTGAGAATAATGATAATAGTAATAATAGTGAATTTCATTATATCTTCTCTCTTTCTCTCTACCAAGTCAACCAAGACATTCCAAGCAAAGCGGCAGGGGACCAATATGACACTGTATAAATGATACGGGTATGTCACCAAAAATGAAAGATGCATGTACCTCTCAGTCTGTCTCTCGCCCAGTTCAGTTTGCTAGCTTCTCACAGCTAGACTTTATATTAACTGAACTTTATTTGTTGTCTGTGGGTGAGCTGATGATGATGATGTTGATGATGGTGGTCACTGTATAACGATAACCATAATAATTTTCCTTTTCAAGACAAGAAAGATTATAAGGACCACCAAGTTAACTAGGTATGCACATTGTATGCATTTTTGTGGTAGATATTTTGGTCATACTGTGCGGGACTTGAAGTAGTTTTGTTGCATTTCTTGAGTAATAAAAATATTATTATTGGACAGGCGACAGTACAAAAGTTGTATACCTAATTGGTCGCATTTTCCCAAATAGGCAACTGTCAAAAAATACCAAAC
>JAHZMT010005040.1:0-25583 GCA_027743785.1 Sinhomidia bicolor
TACTTTATCAAACAACGACGCGAAGAAGGGAGTGTAATAGTAGATAGGTACGTTATGTATCCGTGAGTACAATAATAATAATAATGATGCAACGTAAATAGCTATGCGTATACATACATGCTGCTTTTCCACACAAAATTTATATACCGGGTTGCTGCTGAGAAAAAAAAAACCTGTTTTAAAAATGGCGTTACATTTTTAATACAAAAAACGCATTAAAACAGTAAAAAAAAAGAAGCAGACATGATGATTATTATAAACGATAAAATTTATGGAAACAACCTTGATAGTGTTTTTGAATAAAAACCATGTAAAATTATGACGGAAGATGACTCCAACACTTGAACAAACTTTTTTAATGCCTTTTTTTCTTCTGTGGTACATAAGCATCAATCTGTTTACTTGGAAAATTAGTTGGAAGACGTCGCCGTCATCTAGTATTCAATGCTGTTACTTTACATAGAGAGATAACATGGTAGAATATTATTATTATTATTATGGTGGATAAGAAGAGACGATGTGTCTGTCTTTATCTTCTCTAGTCTTTAATGCAACTTGACATGCTTTTTTCTGCACAAATAAACAAACATATGCGGGCGTACCCCCATTACCAACCGACAAGAGAAGGTGGAAGACGAAAAAGGCTTAAAAGTGGGTTCAAACGAGAAGTTTAGTAAAGTAAAAAAAATAAAATAAAGTGGCAATAAGCTACGTGTCTTGGCATATTAAAATTATTGTTTGTTTTTATTTTCATTCTATTAAAACTTTTTTCGTCTTCGTCTTCCTCTTCTTTACTCAGTCACTACACATTTATGTTTAGATGACTGACTGTAGTCTGTAGTAAGCACGACATACAGCCTAAAATGGAGTAGCAGTATTACAAGTGGTAATGGTTGTTGTTGTTGTTGCAAAATAGTATGCTTGTTTGCTTTATTTACACCCTTACATATATCAGTAATCAATATCAATGTATTTTAATGAAACAGACGAGCATTTTTCTCTAATTTATTTATAAACATTCTCACTTCCTCTACCACTTTAGACTAGAGCAAGTGGCGTGCTCCATATTTTACACATTTACTTTGCTGACTGGTTAGAATTTTAGTGGAAAATAAACTTGTACGTAGTGTGTAGCTAATCGCCTCGTTTCCTCTGGTTATTATGTAGGTGATAGTACAGTGTAATAATTTAAAAGCAGCAGTAACAGCAACAGCAGCAGAGATATTTTTGATGGTAGAGAATAACGCTTTCACGAATTCTTCGTATATAAATATTAGCACACATTCGTTTCATCTTTCAAATAGTTAAAGCATATGTGGACACACGTGAACATTTTACAGTTTCACAACAAGCGTAGTAGTTGTGGTAAGTAGATATGTTCCAGCTTTTTTTCTCTCTTTTCCTGTTGCAAGGATGTACAACTCTTCCTGTTCACATAGCAACTAGAAAAATTTTGTTCATTGACAAAGTTGTTACTATGTACCAATATAATAATAATAATAATAATAATGTTGTTTATTTGAGCATCAAGCAAGTGTGTGTGTGTGTTTTAAAAGTGAGATGCCATGTAAAAAAATGTGGTGGGTTTTAGTTTAGTTTTTTTTCCGGTGTGGAAAAAAAGTACACACAGTTTTTTTGGCACAGAGAGCAAAGTATTCCCGAAAATAGCCTGAGCAAACATATTTCCCCCTTCTTTACGTCTTCTTTTTCCAAGTTGGATGTGTCATGAGGAGGAAGAACATTTTACAAAGTAAAGTAATTATGTTACATTGCATTTCATTGCAAGATCCATTATAAATTGAGCTTGCTCAGTTTTCTTCTTCTTCTTCCTACACTCAACAACATCATCATAGAGATGATGTTGCCCCGACTTTGTAAAGTATCCTCGTATGCGGTTTGTTGTTGCTGCTCTGTTGTGGTACACTGATCACAAGTAAACTTTGATATTTTTTATAAAAAAAAGTTTCACTTGGCATTTTGTTTCTTTAAAGTTTATAACTCCAATGACATTGATACGACCAAAACATAGAATTTGTGCTGCTAGGTGCATGCATTTAATGATGATCGTGACGGGAATGGTATACAGTTCTCGTCGTATGGTGGTGTATTGAAGCTTGTCCTTTTTCTTGGTTGGTACTTGATCTTGGCAATGCATCTCTTGTATTGTCATTGCCGTGATGCCAGCTTGCTAAGCTCGTTTGCTAATGTAGCGTAGAAATTTTTAGAACAGAAAAAATACGGTGTTCAGTCAGAGTGATGCTTTCTCTCCGAAAGAGAGAGAGAGGGAAAAAACGTGGTAATCAATTTTCTACAGAAAAACAAGCCAGTCAACAGTGAAGTTAGAAATTAGTAAAAGTATACAGATTACATATATATACTTTTTTTAAACATTTTTTTTCCTTTCCCATTTAACCAGAAATAGAAAATTTACTAAATTGTGTAATTGTACTTGTCTACCCAACCATAATAGAAAATAAATGCCTACTGCCACGACTATCATCATCGCGTCCTCAACCCGAGTCCAACATACATAAGAACAAGTCCAAAACACAAGCCCACACTTTTATGAATATTTTTCTATATTCCAGGACGCTGATTATCGAAATTATTATTATTACCATGTAGAATGCATGCAGAGGAGGAGATTAACAACCTCATTTTCTGCTGAAATTGAAGGAAAAAGAAAGTTTTGCTCTAACTAATACGCAATATTTCCTTGGCTTGCCATAATTATCCTACAATTAGCAACTGACTCGGAAGCTTCACATTTCTCTCTAGCCAAATTCAGGAACATGAAAAATTCAGTGCTTTTTTGGTATGCTGCCCTAACCCATACGTGCATAAATGTATACATATTTTCCATGTCAGCAAACTAATGCATAATAATAATCTCAATCTTATATTATTTTCTTCTACCCCAACCACTACAACAAATGAACTCTTTTCTTTCTTCTCGTCTTCTAATGAAACAATTTTAATAATAGCTTAATGGAATGCAAGAGCAAAGCAGGAAATGTCAGCAGCAAAAAAATTCCTTTTTTTTAAATCTGGAAGAAAAGGCCTCGTTTTATGTTCCATTTAAAATGTTGGAATTTTCTTCCTAGAAACAAAAAACAGGCTTGTTTCCGCTTTCTTATGGCTTCACAAATTACTCTTGCTCTTATTGCTGCTGGCTGTACTTAAATAGCAAATAATAATGCGATGACAATGCACAAGTTTAAGCAATAGCTATATATATACACACACACATAAAACTACATAGATATACATACACAAAGCTTAAGTATATAAAAGTATACCTACCTACTTTTTTAATACTTGCCCAAATGCTTACATAACAACATTACATTAAAAGGTCGCTGCTGCTGTTGTTGTTGTGTCGGCTCGCTTTTTTTGTTCAACTATAAAACTAAAGATTAGTCACGATGATATGATATTTTATATAAGCTTTTCTAGTCTACATGATGTACTTACTTTTCCTATCTCTATCCATCTATCTAGCTATCTCTGTGTGTGCATACCATTTAATGCTAGCAGCACATGATGATATGCTAACGCTAAGTAATAATAATATATTGCCTAAATAATATCATCGTCATCATCCTCATCATGTCATAGTCAACCTTACGTTTACTCTGTATAATAATAATAATAATAATGTTCTCTTGTTGTTGTTATTGCTGCTGCTGCTGCTGTGGTTGTTGTCATTTTCAAACAGAGAGTATACTACTATTTTTTTATAACTTGCATGTCGGTAAATGAACTGGAGTTTTTTAACCTCCCTCATCATCTCATGTGCTGTTGTGCACAAAAGAAGTTCGTCCGTGCACCAAACCAAACACAACTGTTAATTTTCTCCTTGCTGCTGCTGTTGTTACTGTGTGTTGTATGATGTGCCGTGCTCTTGTGTGCCTGCTTACTCATTTACTTGCACCTACTCAATATGTACAATCACATTATTATAAAGCTGCCAAGCGTGCATGCATGCAATTTCTCTCTTTGTATCGTATCACCAACACCAGCATCGATAGCGATGCTACGCTGCTGCTGCTGCCAGCTTAAAAAAACCATGAATAACAAAATGTTAAATTCGTTGTATAGCAGGAGCAGAAAAGGAGAAGAAGAAAAAAAATGGATGTGCGTGTTGTGTAAATGTATAGGTATGCTCTTATTATTACATGGATTATTTAAGGTTCCACATTGTTGTGTTATGGATGCCTACTAACTAATGTACATATGCACTTGGTTGCCACCTGTCATTTCGCAAACGTTTTACATTATACCAGCAAGCAGCAGAGAAGCTGTTAGAGGCCAAAGAAAGCTAGTTGCTGTTTTAAAAATGCTGCTGCTGTCGGTGCTGGTTGCTGATTACTGAGAGTTTTTTTTCTAAACTGGGGAGGATATGCTAGGTAGTTTTGAGAACAAAGTAGTGTTAAATAATAATGGGGATGAAAATGTTGCTTTGCATAAACAAGTTTACTGGAGCAATGTACCGTGTAGTGTGTGTGGGAATTGTTAATACATTTCTCTGGATATCTGTAACTCGTTATTACCTATTATGCATTTTACTTTAGCACAGCCAGCACACATACTGCTGACCCCGGTTTTTTCATCCTCACTGTTTACCGCTGTCGCTGCTGCACTAGTACTATTGTGTGGTGGTGGTGGTAAGTGAACTGGGTAAAAAAAGAGTTAAGTGGCAGTGGGAAATGCTAGAGACGACATATGGACATCAGAAGGTTATTTACTGCTGCTGACTTGCAAGAAACATGCAATTTGTGTTTTCAAGTAAAGAACAAAAAAAAATAAACGGCAGAAGAATATTGAGAACCATAAATATTCCGCCTTTAGCCTTTATTCATTTTCTTTTTCCTGTTTAATTGCAACTTGCCAAAGTGCACTTACCTTTGGTGGTGGTGGTGGTGCTGATAAAGTCAAGTTCCATGTTGGTGTAAATATAACATGTGTACAAAATACGCAGTTATATGTATGCATTACATTCATGCAAAGGTTCATGATGAAGATGGTATCTATATAATAAACACATTGCACTTTCCTTTTTCTCTCTATTAACGTATGCGATTGCTGTACGTAAGTTGAAATTGTAACTTTTATTTCAGAATGTTTAATTTGTTTTCTATGCAGACAGGGAAAAAAACTTTTTAAAAAGTCATTGCAAAATAAATATTTTTCGCCTTCCTGTTTTCAACTGCACCAGGAAATAAATTCCCAGACTTTACAACCGGCTGTGAAGTAGAAAAAAAAATAATAAAATTACTGCTTTTACATCATTCATGTTTCTTTTCCCTCTAATAATGCTTGTTGAATAACTAAATACTGCTACTACTTGTACAGAAAACGTAATTTTGCAATGAGCTTTATTTTTTGTTTATCATTGAAATAATGCATTTCGTCTGAGAAGAACATGTTTTTTTCTCTTCTGGAACTAGCAAAACACGAGACGAGAAATAACATTATTTTCTTCCGCACTAAATGTGTCAATGCTAAAGCCCAGATGCATACATACACATGCCATTTTGTGTAAGACAGTGAATTATTTTTTTTGTTGGCTTCAAGCTAAAAATGCAAAATGACTGTTGTGGTGTTAGTTTTCCCGCACGTCATCACTCTCTTCTTCCAGGCTTTCTTACATAAAATGGGACGCATTGCTCTGCAAAGAAAAAAAACAACGCAGTTTTTTGCTTCTGTTGGTAAAAAAAACTACTACATAGGTAGGTGTACATGCCGCTAAACTACTATTATACATTCCTACCTACCCAGCAAGCATACATGATATCAAGCAATGATACATGAAAACACACAAGAAAAATTGATGATGGTGCATTGACGGATATTGATTGTGTGCCAAAGGTTACTTGACTATATATGTAAGCTTGAGATTCTATATATTGCATTACCAAGTTATTGCAACTGGCCAAGTGACGTTGAGTCAACAACCAATGCATGTATATATAATAATAGTATCGGCAGAAAATCACCAATCCATGTACTACTGTTGTATGTGCTTTCTAGTGTCACAGTCAAGGAGAAAGTTTCTCACATTGACCCAATGATGGGTATGTACGCATATGCATGTTAGTGTGCTCTACTGTAAGAAAAAACAACCCAGAGACAACAGAGTGCCACTCTCTTTTCTTATTTAGTCACTTGTGTAAACACACATAAATAATCATGCTTGATAATTATTGCTATCAAAAAACACTTCAAAAGGTGTTTTAATACTATCAATCACTCAAAGTTTGTTTTTGAAAATTGATTGCGGTGGTGGTAATTTGATTATTAGTTTAGCTCCGTCAGTCAGTTATGAGTACAAGGGGAAGGAGTAAAGTAAGCCCCTAACTGTCATTCGTACTGGCTGTTGTGCTCAATATAAACGGAGTCTCGGACCTCTCTTCTAACAATAACAAATGGGAAAATCAATGCTGAAGGTGACACTTAGGGCATTTCATAGAGCTACAAAACTGGCAGTTAAGCAAGTTCTTCAAGGTTTTTATTATTTTCTTCGGTACAAAATTAGCATGTACAAGGCAAAAACCGAAAAGTTATTTCGCTGTCCGTGTACCGAGCAAAATTGAAAATAGGAAATGAAATATTATTCATGTATAATAAACTTCAAAGCTTGGTTTTTCTTGGTTCCGTAACAGAAATCTGTATTTTCCGCTGGTTACAATTTGAACAAAAAGCCAGACATTAAGGCAATATCCATTTTTACCTTTTCCCAATTATCTGACAATTTACTGGGCTTGAACTATTTTCAAAGAAATTATTAAACGGTTTTAAATTCTCAATTTTAATGCCAACCACTTGGTGGAACATGGAAACATGTATGTACGTACAAAGTAGAATTCACCAATAACACTACTTTATAATTATAATTACCTACCTACAGGCCACAGTGTTTGTACCTCCTTTCTTGTATACGCGAAGATGTACATTCACAAAAGCAGTCCATAATTCACAACTGACTTGATTCCCACTCATTTTTGGACTTTAACCCAATTCCAAGACAAGTTTATTTTGCAGAATATCAACTGATGTATGAATATCGTATGCAAATTAAAAACATACATTCCGAGTTCTCTTTTGTAAATTTTAAAAAAATACATAATATAAAGTTAACGTGGCTCAAATTCAACTTAACCGTTAATAATTAATACTAACCTATATATAAGAAGTGAACGCTATGAGTTACATGGACGGATTCAAACTGGAAGATTAAAAACTATCCGTTTTCACCAAATTCAATTTGACGTGCACGAAATAAGGAATGAACCACATGATTTTCTGATCACGTTATAATTCTGTAAATACAATTTTCCCAGAGAGAAAAAAACCAACTTTTACAAACGTATCTGCACACGAACGAGCATGATGTTTCATTCATTCATTATATCTATCTATATATTTGCCAAAAAATATTTCGATCCATAAGCAAAAGGCATATACATATTTATGGGAGAATGAATGCAAGAACATTCTTTTATGTTGCCAAAAAAACGAATACTTCATGAACAACTAAACTAAAAAAATAATGTGCTATCACCATGTTGAAACTATATTTCATGCAATCTTATATATTGCATGCTATTTCTTCACTGCTTTTTCAAAGTAGTCTGTAATCCTTCTTATTATTAAAATAAGCAGCAGTTTTCTTCTTTTTCTTCTTATTCCCAACAACATACTTCTCATATAAATCCGGATTTTGTTGATCATGATCATGAATATATGACATGTTCCTCCTCCTTCTACAAAAAATATATTTCCTTCTTGTTGTTTCTTCTTCAATTCTTCCATCTTTTGCCATTATGCGCAATAACTCTCTCAGAGAGATAACGGCAGTTTTAAAACAAATCTGCGTGACTCAGCATAGATCATGCATACACACGTACTTCGAGCAAGAGAGAGAGATTATTGCAAAGAGGCGGAAACATGTAACCAGCCAACCAGCCGCGCACGTCACCTTAATTCTTTCTAGACTGGCAGCAGGTAAACTATAAGAGTAAGTACAGTAAAGTGTCATATATTGATGTGGTCGTAGTCTGGTCTGGTCACGCTATACGTTTTACAAAATAAAATAATAAAGGCACAGCAGCAGCGCAGAGCTTTTTAATAGTGCTTAAGTGCAGTCGATAACGTTACTCTTTGTCTTTTGTTCGTTTCTCGCTGCTTTCACATTGTTGATGCCAAAATGCTTTTAAGATTTGATCCATACGATGGGATGGTGATGATGATGATGATAGTGCCTCCTCTATCATGATGAAGGTTAGACTTTTCAGATTAGTTGGTATATACAATATTGACACATGATGATGATGTATGCATGAAAAAAGTGAGATAGTGGTAGTCATGAGGAAGAATATAACATATTAACAATATTTTTATTTCTACTGCTGCTGCTGCTGCTACTACTACTACAAGTATATAGTAGTGTATGTTCAAAGGTCTCTCCACCCACTCATGAAATAGGTATGTACGCATGAATGGAAAGGAGCAGAGTGTGATAAACCCAGTGGGACGTTTTTGACAGATTTTTGCCATGAATTTGAAAATGGGTAAATGGCGTTGTTGATTAAAAGAGTAATTTGGTTTAGAAAATTACAACTTTGTTCTTCCAAGAAGAAGGAATGTCTACAGTAAACAGATAATAAATAACAGATGGATTCTTTTTTGATTGATCCATCAATATGTCGAGAAAGACTTTGAAGATGCATGTATTAATAATGATGTGGCCCGACCATAATCGATAGCGACAGTAAATGTGGTAGTTGATGAGGACTACGTAACTATTAAACTTATTATTACATATATATTATAGCAAAGGCAATAAAAAATAAAAATGGTAAACCGTGTTAACTATGTAACTATTTCATCATCATAAGAATATTAATTATAATTATTATTATACATAAACAAAAATACATAAGCAACACAACCTTATGTCATATCTTACCCTTTTGTGCACTGTTTATTAGTTCACTCACAAGTAGTTTTGTCAGTATAGTAAATAGCAGTAAACGTTATCGCTTCCTGGCCACACTTTACAACATATAGCCAGCCAATCAAGCAGTCAGCACAGCAATAACAATGCCGACCGATAAAGTACCTAGTACCTAGTTTCCGCTAAATAAAAAAAATCGTTTCTTCTTGTATTTATTATTATTTGTGGGAACAAGTTACATAAAAATAATAAACCGTACATGTGTATTATTATACAGGTATACTATATATAAAAACATCACTCAGTATAGTCATTATATGAGGAATATCAACAGTCGTAAACGTTAAAAAAAACTTGCAAAACCAGCAGCGTAAATTTCTAAGGACTACTTACATGTTCTCATGATGATGATGACACACGTATTTACATGCATGTAACTGTGTCGTCGTCTCATTCTAACCTCTTTCTTCCTTTCCTTGGAAATCTGTCCGAAAAGTTTTCTTATTTTCCTTTTTCTGTTTCGAAAATTGTGGAAAAGGGTGGAAATGAAATACAAGTTGAGCAAACTCCAGACTACTCTTATTAGCTAACATATCATTAGCAGTGTGCTTACTTAATATGTATGTTGTAAGGTACGTTATGGCTGTATTTACTTTTATTATTATTATTAGTAGGTAGCGAAAGCAAATTGAGCTACTCTATGCGGATAACGAACATTGCTCGTTTGACCCAATGTCTCCACTTTTTGTGTGTGGTAGTAGCTGTCGAGTACCAATCATCATAGCTTCGGCCAATAGCAACCGTTACTAACAAGATTTACGACCAGTAATTATTATGATAACACGATTTTAAAGTATTAGTAAACAGCCTCCACGGTTTCGCTAATTTCAATTTTTTGGGTTTTTAGCAATTTTAAACATTCTGTGAAATATTTTCACATTTTTTTTGTAAAAATTCAATTCAATCTGATTTTGTTTTGAGAAACAATTGCAAGTTTATATTTCATTATTATCAATTTTTAGCTTTTGCTACTTTTCTACATTTCGATAGTTGGTTTATTATTCATCTTATTATACATCATCGACAGCAGAACGGTTATCTTTTATGTTTTGCGTCTGTAAAATAGCTACTGCTAATAATAATAATAGTAATAATAATAACGCAAGTAATGTATTCTTCATTTCGAATGCCAATGCCCTATTAGAGTAGCAGCAGCAGCAGCAGCAGCGTAACACTATGGCTTGAAACAACTGACAGATTGAGTCGGTTCAGTTCAGTTTTCAGACGTTTTCCCTTTGTTCTCCTCTCTCGTTATTTTTTCTCTCTCTCTCTCACTCTCTCTCTCTCTCTCTCTGCCATGCATACTAAGAGATGCCTTGTTTGTTCAGGCAAAAGTAACGCAACTTGACTTGGCAGTGTTTGGCTCGTCTCATCACATCACTTTGTACTATGCTTCCTTTCCTACCTACTTTTTCTTCTGATATTCTATACGTAATTTGCCATTTTTCTCTCCCTATTTATCTATCCCCAATATTTTTTTACTGTTAAATTAAGCAATGAGCAGGCATGATCACCCTTTCTTCTTCATTTCATCATCATCTTCTTGTACATGATGATGATGATGACGATGCCCACATAATAGCTAGCCAATGTTTGTTGATGATGATAATCGTAATAATAATTTTCAGCATGCATGCATGTATACCTACATACATGCATGTTTTCTACAATCGACGATGTACGGACGTAAGTAACCTATGTAGGTGTGTGTTTTGCTTAATTTTTTTGCATAGTAAATAAATACTGATTTTTATTTTATCTGCGTAGGCTTCCTTTCCTTTGGCATGATGATGATGATCATCATCATCATCTTATTATTATTATTATTATCGTCTCTCTACGTACGTGCTTAACTTGTTTGTTTATATGTGCTTATAAAAATAGATGTGCTGAATTTATCTGTTTTGTGCGGTTTCAACTGAACCGAGCTAGTTGACTTGACTGTGCTGTCGTCGTTTTGTACAGCAAAGTAAAACAGCAGCAGACGCATCAGCGCGTTTGATGGCAATTTGTTTATTTTAAAATTTCGACGGATGGGTGGATAATAATGAGAGAGATATTTAAGGTGCACACGGCAGCAGCAGCAGCATCACACACATTATTTATTATTTATCTTGTAAATAGACGAAGAAAAAAAATTGCGAACGAACGTCAGTTTTGTTTGTTGCTTATTATATCGGTACGATATCGACAGTGTGGTGGCGGCAAGGTGGTAGCAGCGGACAGTTGATAATAAACATATATAAATGTACGTTCTTAGATTAAAGTAGAACAACTCTACTAAACAAGCAAGTACAAGTATTTAAGACACATAGGTAGATAAAAAGTTTATGTGAACATTTACATGAACAGTAAAAAGATATTGTCGAATTTATTTCGCCTACATATAACATAATAATAATAATACCTAAAAATACTCGTCGCAGTAGTAGTCGTCGTAGTAGTACAAGTAGTGGCTAGCTAGCTTGCTAGTTTGATGCGAGAATAAAAAAAAAAGAAGTCGAGCGTGCGCTCGCTGGGTTGGACGGACTGAGTGGCAAGTTGGTTGAACCGAATCGTGAATGATTGGCTCTCTCAGACGTTGTGTGTGGTTGGTTAGTAATATTTATGCAAAAAGTAAAGTTGAATGGTTTTCTGGCATTCCTCGTCTTCTTCTAGAAAAAAATTATTATTATTATTATTTATTCCCTGTACTGCCACCTAAAATGCTGTGTGCACTGCTTGCTGACATATTGTAGGTAGACATCTAAGAGATTTGACTCTCTGCAATAACCATAATAAATAATGTTGCTGCTGACAAATGGAAATGCTCACTTTTTCTGTTATTTGGACAAAGGAAAAAAACAAAGTCTTGTAATATGATAAATACATACAAAATTTTGTTGTCGTTGCTGTGCAGCTTAAACCTGCTACTTTTCTTTTTTAAAAAGAAGGAGATGAAAAGACGTTTAAAACTTACTGGCGTTTAGCTGTCATATTATTCCCTTTTTCTGTTCTGTACTTGCATGCATCAACAACATTAATAATAATCATAACGAACAATAACAGCAATAAAATAAAATATTGAAGCAAACAATACCATGTCTATTAATAAATACTAGGTGAAAACATTGCTTCACTTGAGAACTTCTCTCCCGCCCAATACGTCTCTCTCTCTCTCTCTCTCTAGCAGCTTGCTCAATATTTATATTTATATTATATCTCCATTATTATTATTATTGTTATCCTTTCTTACAGCTTCGCCATTTAATCAAACATATATAGAGCGTAGTAAAAAAATAATTTTCGCATTTAATCATTATCAATAGAAAATGGTACAAACTACGGCGTAAAAGTACTCACGTCAGTCGTAGTACCCTATTAATCTCATCATCCAAGCTTTTTAGAGTCAGCAACAGTGGCCGTATATATTAAAAAAAAGTTGCATGTATGAAATATTGAAAACACAACGTGATTTAGGTGCTGCTGCTGTTTTTATCGTCAGTCAGTGTCAATAGCATCATCATCATCGTCATCATCATAATCCTCATTATTATTGTTATTACACTACTACTTTTATACTACTACAACTACTATCATCTGCATCCATGCACTGAAAAAGCACATTCACATATTATAAACAACATGCAACATGCTACGGCAAACTAAGTTGAATTTTTTTACAACTTTTTTGACACAGATCAATTTTTCGTGATGCACTGCGCAGTATTCTCCTCATCATCATAACTACTGTGGTAAATACCGATATTTATAAATGATGAAGGGGAATAAGCAAAACATTACATGCGTGTTGGTGTTGGTATTATTGGCATGTTACATTACACGATGAAGATGATGGCGCTTTAGACATACCTCCGCACATAATATTTCTAGTAATATTTAGATACAGATATACTTATTATTACTTTCCGTAATAGCTCTGCTTATATTTGTCTGAATCGATGAACACTACAGGTAAAAAAATAATAATATTCTGTGTACCTGTCTGTTTTTATCACTGATTATTACGGTGATAGATAATACTCGTGCTCACATATATTCTCTTGAAGCTGAGCGCAGAAAATCTGTATTAACTGGCAATACACTATATTTTGCACCATGTTAAGAATGAGCGTCATCGTAGTAGTAGTAGCAGCAGCAATACTTGTTGGTAACAACAGGTTGTATTAAAGTGGACTCATCTACAAAGAGATGTGTGTATGTGTGTACAGCATAAAGATGATGTCCATCAGGCATGAAGAAGCGCAAGTCGCTGATGCTGCTACTATTTCTGTTATGTCCGACGCTGTTTCGCTGTTGTGGATAGTGAATTTACTTTGTCCCCATAATAAAAAAAACCGTGCAACAACAACTAGTTGTGCCGATGATGATGAAGCTGCTGCTGCTGTTGCACATGATGATGATGATGTTAATACTGATAAAAATCCTGCACTGCTGTGCATGCATTACTTACTACTACACACTGTACATATTATGCACTTATTTATGCTCTACTTTGTTGCTTAAGCGTCCGCAGCAGCAGCGTACCATATAGAACTTACCTTTTATCTGCCAATAACACTCATTGTCAGTGGAACTGAGGATGATACTATTTATTATTATTGTATAGTATACACTTTGCATCTCTGATCACTTTTTCACTGTTTACATTCATTTTATCATCATTGTCATCATCATCATCATTATTATTATTGCTATTATGCCTATGCACTTTTTACAAAATGTTTTTTCACTAGGTTTTTATTTCATCTGATGTTATTATGACTGTCTACAATAGTCCATGTAGCAGCAAAAACAACAGCCACAACAACACGACAAACTATTGTATAGCAAAACAGTAATAAAGTTGAGATGTTGCTGGTTCTTTTGTAAGGCTAGCAACATACAACGACAACGCCATGCGTTGTTGTCAGGATTATATTGAGATAGCATGTTGTTGCATGTAGCAGCGCAACGCGACACATCATGTTGATGACCAAGTTTTTACTCTCTAAGCTGCAGTTAGTTAAGTTGCGTATTTACAAATTATTATTATTATTCAGCTTTTGTTGTGATGTTGGTGAGTTTTGCTCAAGACGAACGAACAAGACAGTATAATAATAATACTACTAAGTGCATATATATTAATATGCATTAAAATGTTTGGTTGGCTATAAATATGTACATCCATTTTTATTACTGCTGGTGCAAGTGACAACGTTGCGTGTCGTCAAGTGAGTTGATGCGAAAATACGCATATTATTGTAAGCTGACTTATTTGTATGCAGCTTTTCAGCTCATTGTGTACCTGTAGGTTAGATGAGGAGTCTACTTATAGTCTCCTTTGATTGTTCTCTAGATTTAAAAAAAAATAATAATATTTAGACATTGTACGTTTAGTTATTGCGCGCCATGTTCACGTACCCATTAAAACAGGTCATCATTATCATCATCAGTACCATGAGTAGTGTAGTTGACTACAAGAGCAAAATATGGTAATGTGGTCCAGTGGAATGGTGTATTGTGCATTGAAAAGTAGTAAAACCAACAGTAAGCAGTCACGTAGAAAAATATTCTCTGAAGAATAATATTAACAAAGAGAAAAAAAACCAAGGGAAATCCACTACCACCATTATTATCATGCCTACTAGGTAGCCGAAGTCAGTTTTGTCTATGTACATACATAAATACACATACCTCCAATGGCTTGTGCTTGATTTTTTTGCAATGTTATTCATTTTCCCAACTCTGAAATGCCATGTTGTTTTGTGTTTGTGAATTGACAGGGGACAGGTGTGGATGCGACTGAAGGATTGTGCGAGTGAATTGGTGGGCAAACAACTTGGATTTAAGTCGTGTTTTGCAGATTGAATCATCGTCATCATCATCATCATCATCATCGTGATCCTCAAGGAGGGATTTGGGAAAGGATCCATTCTCTTTTTATTATTACTACTTCTGCCACCGCCACCACCACCACTACAACTACATAACATACCAATACATCGCCAAAGAGCATAGCGGCAGCAGCAGTGTCTTCTTCTTTTCTTCTTATTCCACACACTCACGCAGCAGCAGGAGGAGAACAAGGAGGAAGAGAGAATTCATAAGCGAACAATTTTGTTGGCTGTTCAAAGCAGCACAAACAACGTCTTTTTTTGTCTCTGTCAGATTCGCTGCTACAACAGCCTGTATCTCTTCTCCCTCTCTCTGTACCTTTACCTGTGGGGATGTATTACAGCAGCAGCAGAAGTAGCACTACTGCACAAAACAGTTATTGAAGTTCCGGTAAATTTGCAACAAAGCGTCGTCAATGAAAACGACGACAACTACATTACCATCATCAGCAAGAAGGATCACTGCATGTAGCCTGTGTAACAGTTGAACCTGCAATATAATCTGCCTCTATAAAAACGACGACACACTCGACAAGAAAGCATTTTTACTTCTCAATATTATTCATCCAGCAGCATCAAATAAAAATTGCACAACAGTCACGATTACTACTACTCTGTTGTGGTAAAGAAGAACAAGTCAAGTAGAAGGAATAAGACAAGAGGGAAGAAGAAAGAAAACACGTTCGCTCGTTGTGCTACTCCTCCTCCTCCTCATCATCATCAACATCATCTGCAGAGAATTTGCAAGCAAGACAGGGGGAGAAAATAATAAAAACAGCGAGGATTGAACATCAAACAAGAAAACTTGTATCTTTCAAATAATCCAAGTCTTTGTTGTTGAACAGAACAAGACGACGACGACAACTACAACAGAGGAGGAGGGCAAGACTAGCAACTACCGCTATACTTGTTAACTCGGTCTTCTTCTTCTTCAGAAAAAGGAAAAAATACATATATAATCATATACATATATAATACTCGGGAAGTGCGTTGCCTCTGCATTTCACGGCAAGGTGGTGGAGAGGTAGTAGTGGCGGTGTAGTAGAGTGGTGTGGGAAGAAGTCGACATTATTGTTATCATCATCATCCTCCTCCTCTCCGTTACCGCATTGAGCGAGACAAGGAATTAGCGGACTTTTTTTATCATTTTTTATATATAATATTTTTGATATATAATATGCACTTTGAAAAAAATCCTTGTGTGGAATCATCATCATAAAATAATAATAAGGAACGTAACCCATCTGCAAAAAGAAAATTATTACATGGCAGCAGCATTAACATCATCATCAGTATCAACAAGAACGTGAAACGTGAGGCAGTGAATGATAAAGTCACTCACTAAAAAAAAATTTTTACACGCAAACCACTGCTGCTGTTATACAACTAACTACACAGATACACACAGGAAACAAGTCACCTATATCATCAAGATAATAATAATAAAAAAACACAAAAGTCTTTCTTCTCCTTTATTCCCTCGACGAAACAACAGTACGGTACATTACCATTTTTACCAAGAAAGTAGTAGTAGTAGTAATAGAAGAAGAAGAAGAAGGAGAACAGCAACATCAACCATATAGTAAAAAAATAATTATTTTTTTGCCACTATCGTACCAATACCGCTGTTAAATAAACTACTTGTGCTAGCGAAGAAGAGAGAAAATTTACTTGCTCGCTTGCTCTGGATGTGATAACAACAACATTACTCTTCTCAACTCGTTCGGCCAAACAACCAGAAGGGATATTAAGAAAAAAACAAGAGGGCCCGTTAGATTTCACTTCTTTCTTCGTCGACCATAACACATATATTTTTGCAATCGACGCACTGGTATTAACCAGTGCAATTCTGAGGTAAATTTGTTTCTTTTATTTATTAAAAAAATACCTTTATAAATTTCAGTATTAATGTTTTTGGGGCACACAGCAGCAGCATCTATCTATGTATATATATAGTGTACCTTTCTTGGAAAAGCACAATGTTATGCAATAAATATTTGATGGGAGTTTTCTGGAAAGAGGAAATAAGAAAGGATACTCTTGTGACGCATTATTGATGGAATAGCAGGGGGTGGAAAAGAAAGTAAAAGCATATAGCACTAAAATTAGATCTTGTGTCAGGTCAAGTTTTTTTCTTTCTCTCGTACATGTCGAGTATGCAGACGAAGGACATTAATCAAAAAAACACAACAAAGTTAGACAAGTTAATTACGAGACCTGAGAGTGAGTGAGTGTGTCTTCAATAATATTTAGTAGTAGACATGTAGGTGGAGGAGTACAAGCATGCATTGGCAGAGCAGTTCCGCTTCGCTTGTGATTACTTTGCGTAAAGGGCAAAAGTGAGGAAAAGCTCATGTCCTCTTTTTACGGCCAAAAAACTTACAAGATCAAGGATACTGCTTCTTTTTGTCTTGCTGCTGCTGCTGCCACTACTGCTGCTGCATACAATGTGCATGCTTACTCTACGGTATTGCGCTAGCTAGGAACCAAATAGGTTTTGTCGCTGCTACTTCTCTGTTACCACAGAAAAAAAGTGTTTTCAAGTGGAGGAGACAAAGTTGTGTACTTACTGTTTTGTGTGTGGTGGTAATTCGGTTAGAGCTAATAAGTGACACTGGCAGCAGCAGTGGCAGTAGCTGTAACGGCAACAGCGAACAACGGGTAGAGAGGAGTGGAGGAAATGTAAAAGTAGCAGTAGCAAGCAAACAGGCATACTGTCATGAAGAAATGGGCACACAAGTTAAGTAGCGATAACGCTCGTTCCTTCCCTGGTATCCTGCTTGGTTTTTAGGCGGTGGGTGAAGATGACATGACCACGTCGTTTTTCTACTCCGTTTCCATGAACAAGGACACACCATTTTGCTACTCATTTTGCATCCACTACCACCTACAACGCTGCTGGTGCTACTGCTGTTGTTGGTTTCAGGAAACGGGCTTATCTTGTGTGAAAAACGGGGAGAAGAAGAAGTGGAGAAAGTGTGCCATAAATTTTAATATAACAGTATTAGTCGTAGCATGACATTGTATTGTGTTTTTCGTTAACAGTACAATTTTGCTAGCATGTTGTAGCGGTGCTGCGTCGTGTCCTTGAACAACTTGCCGCTGTTAGGTTTACGTTTTTAAAATGTGCTGGACTAGTACAATTTAATATATACAAGTGGACTGACCTATGTTACTAAAGCTGCTACAATGCTCTATTCTACATGTCGTGTGCGTTTTTTTTCTCTTCTTCTTCATTTCATAATTCATGTGGTATACTTACTTACATTACACTTTACTTGTGCAATAACAGGACAGTTTAAAGCAGTAAAAAACAAGTTTTATATGTTTTTCTCAAAAATATTTAAGTGTAACAGATTTTGTTGTACGTTTTAAGTGCACATAAAAACAGCCTGTGACATGTGACCAAAAAGTTAAAATGAAATTTTATGAATTTTATGATCATGAAAATGCAGGTACACACAAAAAAGTCTTTAGAAAACGGGGGTTGTTGGAATTGGAGTTGGATGGGTGCATGTTGGCTCAAGTTATAATCAGATTTTATGAGGATTTTCTTAAGCTGCAAAACAGTTTAAAGTCAGGTGTATAAATATGGTCTTAGGATGTAAGATAAGTAGGTATAGAATGGTTAGCAAAAATTCCTTCAAGTGTTTTCGCTTTTTAAAGCAGTGCACACATTCGCAGCGTGAAAGAAAAGTTTTTTGTCTGTACTTTTGTTACTGCAGCTGCTGCGCAGACGGCAAACAAAGGAAAGAAGATGGGAAGAAAAAATAAGAAGCGAAGCACAGCAGCATAACGAAACATATCATTAGTCGGACGGAGGGAAGTGAAAACGTATTGATGCTGTCAACTAGACAGACAGACATAGACAGGCAGACAATCTAATATTTTGTGAAGGAAGCCAACCAGCATGAATTTCACGTAGCCATCATCTTCATAATAATATTGCTATGTCATAAAAAGATGACATATAGTTTTGATGCAGCAGGGTTGAATTATGTACGCGTATACTGTGCTGGCTAATACTGTGAAAATATGTCATTAAAAATCGGAAAGTTTGATGAACTGCTACTGCTGTTGCTGCTGCTAATGATGATGATGTTTTAATGAAAAAATATATAAAAAGCACTCCCATCAACGTCGTCATTATTATCATCATTATAAACTACTGTAAAAAACATGTTAGAATATTGATTGGTTAATTAATGTAAGTTTTGTAATTTTTTTTGTCTAATTTCAGCACTGGCGGTGGTTGAGCATTTCAGACACCCTTCCACGGGTGAGCAAAATCTAAAAAGCGGAACAATGGTGAAAACATTTCAGGCGTATCTGGCCAATTGCCACAGGTTCTACTCATGTGTCCATTGTAGAGCACATCTAGCCAATCACGATGAGCTCATTTCCAAGGTACGTGCACTGCACCACTACTCCTTCCCACTTTCATATTTTTTACTATCTATCTAGAAAAAGTCAGAAACGCTGAAAAATTAGGAATTAATATGGCTTCATCAACTGAAGCTTGCAACTGCGTATTATATTTCTCATCATCATAGTATCAGCAGTAAATTATAAGGCAAGACGAAGAGGAAGAGGTACATATGATTCTACTGTTAATTATATGACTCACAGTCGAGTTTCAAACGAAAACTTTTCATCATGCCACAAGAAAGAATCCAGCGTCTACCCTAAAGGCATGACTAATCGGCAAATCTGTCTGACAATGAGCATGTTTCCTGCTCAAGGAACTCAAGAAATGTTTTTTTCTCTTCTGAAAACATATTCCCTACTGCTCCCTACTATTATTAGTAGTAATTCACCGTCACCGCTCACCATATAATATATATATATATTTTTTTTAGTAGGTAAATTATTTAAGTAACAAAGTCTTTTTGCTTTTTTTGGAAAGCAGCAGCTCAAATAAAACATTTTCATTTTGTCATAACAAAATTTACAGTAATGATACGTAAAGCTGCTACATGATGTGTATAATAAAGAGCATAGGTATATATAAAAGAAGAAGAAGAAGAAAAAAATGAAAAAAAATGTTTCGTCTCATCTTTTTCATAGTATCTGCCTGCAGAAAAAAAACCTTTTGAAAATCCTAATTTCACTTTTACTACACACACTTTCATATTATTTCTTTTTTTTAAAAAAAAAGAGACGAGAACCATGTAACCTTACATCGCTCTGTTGCTATAAAATAATAACACAAGTAGCATATATTGCCGGGGTTTTTTTGGCTCATGTTATTTTATTTTCTGTGTGCAAAAAGAGGAAGGAAGAGGTTTCCCGACTTTTTTTAATGGAGAGTAAGAAACATGCAGAATGGTTTGTTCACTTGTTAGTTATTTAACTTTCACTCACTATGGCCTTCTCCCCTCCCCCTTTTCCAATTTATCCTTTTCTTCCTCTCTAACATTCTTGTACAAAAGCGCACAGGTCTATATTGTAAGCATGCATGCAACTGGAAAGATTATGAGACTAAGGAGAAAAATGATGATGGCCTCCGCCACCGCCACCATCGCGATCATGGTCTTCTCAAAATTTTGCAGTGAATGGGAACGGGAGGAGACCGTATAGTACCGTCAAGTTGAAAAGAATACGTGTACCCGTTTTTTTCTTCTCTCTCTCTCACTCTCTAGTGTACTTAACCGATTCATTTTATGCTTGCTTTTCGTTGTGACTCACAGTGAGCGAATTAAGTGTGTTCTGTTGAAGTGCTGGAAGGCACAAAACCTCTCTTTCTCTCTCCCTTGCTTCTCCTTTCTTTTTTCTTTCTTTTTTTTCTCACACACATTCTTTGAATCACTCTCTCTCTCTCTATTCGTGTGTATGTGTGTGTGTGACTCTCTTTCTCTTTCCATTTTATGTGCCCACGGTCGTCTTGCATGGTCTAACCATTTTTTCCAGAGAAACATTTCCAGTTTAGCAAACACACTCTAATTCTATACTTTGACTTGGTTTTGGGGATGGCGAAAAAAAATGTTAGCGAGGGTACGAGAGACCATAGGCATTTTCAAGGACAATCGATTTTCAGCTTTCCTGTGTTTCCCATAAAAGAAAAATCCGTATCGCACAGGGTCCTTTATCATCATCATCATCATCATCACCATCACGGTCGCCGTCAGTATTGCTGCTGCCATGCATTTCACTCTCTAAAATGCATTGTCGGTTCTCCCCCATTGTCCCATCTTTCTTTTTTGGATTATGTTTATTATGTTATAAACATGAATGGCTTTTTTTCTGTAGTGATGGTGGTGGTGGTGGTAGCGCACACAAGCACAGAGAAGGGCATGGCATGCTTTTACTCTACTACTAATGCTACTATTATTACCACCAAGAGTTTGTCTGGATAATGGAGGAAACGCAAATGTCCGGTTGTTTTTTAAAGTAAAGTGCAAAATGACCATATGTCTATGGAATTTTTCCTACTTTTACTTGTAAACTCATCTCTGCTACTTTTCTGAAAAAATTTTGCTAAATGGTTTATAGGATTTACTACAAATACGAGAAAATGAAGCTACCGGAAATTAATGATGATATAATGAAAACCTGCGTTATTGCTGTAATTATATTTTGTGTGGCTGCCGTGCAAATCGCAAATGATCATTCTTTCCAAAATACCATCGTAATAATGAGTTAAAAGGAATGAATGAACGAAAAGACAGGTATCGAAGTTATAGAATCAGAAAAAAAGCCATGAGAAAATAAACGGGTGTTATATGCTACTACAAGCGAGTCAATAGCTTTCCGCGGAGAAATAGCAAGGTTATCACCGTTCGTTGTACTTACCTCTTTCCTCTTTTTACTTGGAATGACGCATGCATGGTGCCATGTTATGCAACCGTGTAGTGTAGCATTTATCCGTTATAAATACTGGTCCCAGGAAATTACCGGCTGCTGCATATATTGCATAACACAGCACACATGTCAGTATACTAGTAGCAGAGCAGTACCGACTTATTTGTGTCGGTTGTGAGTTGTCTAATTTGTAAAATATGAATATCATTTAATGAAACGAATTTTGATGATGAAGAAGCAGATAGATGCTCATGTATATAGGAATTATATGAATAATGATAAGATAAATGATAAGCACGTATGAACATTACAATTACCTTATTGTATACCACAAATAAAAGAAAATGCAAACTAATCTTGTGTTGTTTTCTTTGCAAATTTTTAGTCATTTCAAGGAAGTCAAGGTCGTGCTTACCTTTTTAATTCCGTGTAAGCTTGCCCAACAGCTCTTGAATAATAAATAATATTCTTATGATGCGAAAGCTGTTTAAGTAGTAAACTTATGGGGCATTTATTATCATTATTAATGAATGGATTTTGTATGGCTGACAAAAAAAGGAGTATAATAAAATGTTGATAAATAAAAAAAGGAGAGGATTGTGATCGTGGCTGTATTTCTGTAGGAACATGCCTTCGAATCTAGTCAGAAGTACAAAGAGGGGAAATATATAATTGAGTTGGCGCATATGGTGAAAGAGAATCAATGGGATTGAGATAAGGCCAGGGTGTACCGTCTCGACACGAAGCCAGCACCGTTACTAATTCGTCCTTCAACAACGTGCGGAAGCCCGGATTACGATCCCTGGGTAATTCCTGAAGTGGAGCCCGTCGACTTTGCTGAAATTTCAAATAATCAGGAAACATGTCCATCGCTCCTCTCTTGCTTTACATTCTTCCGCCGATTATTTTCTTTTGTCTGGCAATGTGTTTGGCGGTGACCCTGGCCAAAGGAACAGAATACGACACAGAACTTGATGCAATCAGCTACTCTGTCCGATATCGTTTTATGTCAGTTGATCATTTTCTCGCTGCTGACACAAGGACTTCTGGTTATGATCTCTCTCGATTCTCACCACCATTACCACCACCTCCATCATCAACCTGACATTGAATGGAACATGTTTCCATTGTCATCCTTTAACAAACCGGGAAACATCACGGCGGCCGCGGCTGCCGCAGCCACCGCCGCGTCAGCCTCTTGTACTCTTCGATAGTTGACCAATGTGATGTCCTGTAACAGTAATTTTTTTAAAAAAACACCATCATCACCACCACAACAACTTCTACTACAAAAAATCAAAACAAAAATATAATACTAATTTAATATTAATAAGCGTATCTACCGAAAAAATATTATCGCCAAAAAATATACAAAAAATGCACTAGAATATCTCGCTATATATTCTCGTCGTCGATATTATTATTAATTAACATGATGTTATTAAGAGTTGTTATATATCGGTTCTTTTTTTCTTTTTGAGAAAAAACTATATATGAACATTTGTGATAAGTCACTTATCAATTCCTACATTGACGTATTTTACATGGAAAGAAAGAAAAAAAACTTTTTAAATCTTCCTCCTGGCATTATCATCCACCACCGTCACCACCACATCAACAACAACATCCAGCCATTAAACTAGAATGAGAATCCACAAATTGAAAGGACGCACGTACATTAAATGTACAGAGGTAGTGAAAACAAGGTCATTTGTACTATATTGTTAACGTATTATTCGTTGTCCTACCACCACCACTATCACCATTCACCATCACCACCACCAGCGTTTTCAAGAAAATCATAACCTATTCCAGAAATGTGTTGATCCATCCACAGCCGAGGAAAAAAATGTTTTTTATATTATTGACCAAGTTAATATAACAAGTGAAAGAGTCACCAAGGAAACGCAGAAAATGAATAACTTTCGTCGTTATAATAACACTGCTGAAGGACGTACAGAAAGAAAGTGAGTTTTTTTAAATAAAGAAAAGATATAACCAAACAGTGCTTCATGGAAATGACTGGTTCATTATACAAATAAAAAAGAAATGCTGTTTTTTTACTGACAGAGTGAAGTGCTTGTGCAAGATGTTATTTAGTGAAGGAAAGGGTAATAAAAACTGTTGATTTAAAAAAAGGATTTATACAACTGAGCAAGAGTATGTATATAAAGGACAGAGAAAAGAATTTGTGTTGACATGAATTGTAAAAAAAACATGTAATATCAGAAATCCGAATGGGTTGTTGGTCACATATAACTTTTAGTTGGTCTACTGGTGATGATGATAAATACGATTGTAAAATATGGTGGCAACAAATTGGAAGGAACAATAATAAGTGCTGCATAATTAAACATCCGTTCTCGGAGTTTAAAACATTGTCATTATTATTATTATTATTATTCCTATGTAAAATTTAAACAATGTAATCTTATCTTAACATACATAGCTCTACCTCCGACAATATGCAGTCACCAACAACATCAGTCTACTTGTCTACCTATGTGTATCTATCTATAATGTGTAGTAAATGAAGAATGAATTTAGCGTCAAGTCAGTCAAGGCGAAAGAAGATTCATTATTTGGTCAACAAGGACGATAATTGATAAGGAGGAGGAGGAGGAGGAGGATGATAATGACGTTGTAGAAATTTGGAAAAGAACTTCTCTTTAAAAAAAACATTGAAATACAAAAGAAAACTGGGCTGAAGATTAAAACAAACTATATTATTGCATATATATATGTAAATCTGTGATAAATGTAATGACTGACTCAATCGCTTGTTAACGATAAAAAAATAACAAATTGACGGCACCGTGCGTAAACCTGTCTCCATTTAAAAAAAGAAGAAATACATACATACTACTCTAATTATTATTATTATTACTGTTACAATATACAACTACGCGTAAAATATCTGAAATTATTTGGTATGAAGAGAAAACTGCATTAAAGTAACTACGAACAAAAAAAGCTGCTACACAAACAATCAATCGAAAGAATAAATTCTAAATTTATGCAAAACGGCCGTCATCAAAAAATTGAACAAATTAGTAAAAAGCGAAAAATCGGATTTTAATTTTTTTTTCTGTGCGCTACTACAAAATTGTTATTATTAATTTTCTAGAATTACTACTAGCAGTAAAAGGAGAAAATATCATTGCGTAACAAAACCAAACAAAAACAGTTTACTCGAGAGAATTTCTTTTTTTGAATCAATATATATATATATATATATATATATATCTTCTATATAAATATATATAAACATACATATGTGTATATATATATACATACATGGCAAAGTCACTGTATTAAAATGCAAGATTTTAGAAAAAAAGAAAGAGAAATGGGTTGACAGGAATGGCGGACGGATGATTTTAAAAGTTAAAAGAAATATCCCATGTTAAATCGGCGCAAACGATTAGAAGAAGAAAACCTTGGAAATGGGTTGAAATGATAATTGAAAGTACGAATGCAATTCTGATACCTCTAGTTCTTATGTACGCAAACATTAATCTATTATACCTTTTCATTTCGTTAAAAAGTACATATACATAGATATATATATTCGATAAGTTTTAACAATAAACGGTAATTTTAAATAAATAAACAAGGGTAGATCATCGGATACAAAAATATGATGATGATTAATGATGATGTGGAGATGATGATGAGTTTTAAATACTGTTTTAGTTGATAAGAATGGTCGTCGAAAAAAAAAATCGCTACGAACAAAATATATACAAATATCGCTCCGCTTTAGTGTAAACTTGTAGAAAAAAAACTTAATTTCGATATCGTAACGTTTACTACATAAATTGTATAATATATTATTATTATTATCATCATCAAGATAAACACATAACGTTTAACAAAATATGTAT